>JZKD02S1973256.1:16845-29544 GCA_000966675.3 Picea glauca | reverse complement strand
TATATAAATCCTATCGAACAAATAAGTTAAAAAGTAATATAGAAAAAACTGATATTAAACAAACAAAAAAAATATAAGAATAAATATATAAGAATTTCTACAGTGCAATGTATTAGATTAATGATTTATATTATACAGTTAATTTCAAAAATAATATCTAATATCAAAAATAATTTATCTTTTATACAAATCACCAACAAAATACATAAATCAACTAAAAACATACAAATAGTAAACATAATAATCAACCCTTATGGTGTACACGATAACTTGAGCTTGCACTAAAAATTGATGATAACATATGTATCTTGAGAGTTATATATAATAAGTTAATATTGTATAATGATAAGTATGCCTGAAAACAGTATTAACGAAGAGAATGTCCATATACCACAAGATGTAATATTTATCCTCACAAGCAACCAAAAAAAATGGATGTCAAGAATAGTCTATAAATCACAAGCTAAAGTGTCACTTTCACTTTATTTAACATAAGAAAATATATTAGAATGCCAATAATATTTCTCATATTTATTCTAAAAGCAACCCAAAAAAATGGATGCCAAGAAAAGCCTATAAATTGCAAGCTAATAGTGTCACTTTATGTTACACCTTATTTAACATAAGAATATACTACAATGTCAAGAGGCACACATTGTAAGACTAAATCACGTTATTCAACATATAAAGATAGATTATGGTGTTATAAAGATAAATTATGGTGTAAAAGAGGGAGTAATTGTAAAAGTACAAAGCTCCACTTTATTTAAAACAAATCTAATCTATTTTACAATTGCCCCTCTCCAAAATAAAATGAAATGGACACATTTTAAGATAATAATATAAAAAATATAGTTTATGCACCCTAGTGTTCATTCTTCCTTATTTGTAGGTTTTCTATCTCATATTATTTGGAATATTAGAAACATTATTTTCTCGTTTGTTCTCTTGAATTGACATGGTTTGATAACCCATCGCCCTCCTTATCTTTTTCAACCTTGCTTTGATTTGTCTTTTTCAATGTTTTCCTTTGAAATTGCATGTGGAATTCTCATGCTTGAGTTTAATGTAAAAAGAAATTACAATTTTACAATCCATGCCATTTTACATCTAAAGAATTCTTCTTTCATTTTTTCAAAATCAATAAAAGAATATGAACCGACTTTTATGGACACATGAAAAAAATGCTTGAAAACAAGATAAAACCTTGATGAATCTCTACACATATAAAAGTTAATAAGTTGTGGATAAAACCATGAGGATCCCTTAATGGATTCTTATAAATATATTATTTAATCTATTTCTAAAAACTCTGCTCAATAAAACCATAAACCTATCAATCTCTTGTATGGATTCATTGTGAAAAATGAATTTTTTTTCATGCCAATGCACTCATTAAAGAATAAGACAATGGATTTTGTTTAAAACTATGAAAAAGTATGAACATAATTTCTAGTGTAACATCCCTCCGTCACGACAACCAAAGCGACATACAACACGTAATTTTTTATTTTTTTTTTGCATTACGAAATATACATCATAATTAATAAAGACACCATTGGCACATCATCCGACATATTAACGAAACAAAATTAACACATTAACAACCTACATGACATAAGCTAGCACAATGTTGCAATGAATAATGATACATGTATCGATGCACTAACACAATAAACAAAATCCCATAACAACTGCAATCTTTAAAATGATGCATCAGAGCATGAATCATAAACCGCTCAATTGGTCTCTCAAGGAAAATCATAAGATAACTTCAAGATCATATGAGATAATATAACGCTACTTAAGGATAAAAAATATAATCATAAAGTGACATAAGATACTACCCAACCAACTTACCCTGCAAGGTTAGGACCTCTAGGACACATAAGCATTGTTCAAACCAAGGTTTCAATCGATTTTACCCATTTAAGGTCTCAAGGCTCGTGATTGTTCTGAGGAACAAAGAGGTATCTACATTCCCTAATAAATCACATCTCATAACTCTATACTACAATATCATTCATCCATCAACATAATTCACATAGTGTAGTGTCTAATATAATCTACTCAATCCATCCTTCACGTAAATATTAAGTGAAATTCGTATAAGGCAATGTTACATAAGGATTAAGAATCATAAGTGTAATTACAATCAACTAGTCTATGTTAAACTCATGGCTAAGGTATCCATAAGAACATAAATCATCACCCTTCATGTCTGGACATAAATTTATTTTACATATCCAACTAAGCACTAAAAGGAGATCAAACCTTGTTAATAATACAATAATTTAACATGCTACCCTCCATCATATACCCATTTAAAAAAACTGATAAAATCAGCATAATGGAATAAATAAAAATTCGACAGCTTACATATCCATTAAAGAATTTCAATGAAGACCATAACTTATTCTTCCATAAATAAGAATACATTTAATTTTCTCAATTTCATGAAAGGAGATAAGAATGACCAATCAGATGTAACAATTAAAACATAATTAGATGTTAAGCTACTTTCCGTGTTAAGAATCCAAGGGAAGAGTTCTGGAATTTATTCCAACCCTTGAACTTGTGAAAAATGATTTATATTTCAATCTGAACCCTAATCCGGTCCTCCATCCGAACCTTCATCTGTTCCTCCTTTCGGACCCTGTTACAGAACAATTTTTTAATAAGAAAAATTTCAAAATAAAAAGAAAATAGGTAACAAGAAATCAGTATGGGTAAGAATTGCAATCAAAAAGAAGAGGGTAAAGGTAAGGGAACATTATTATAGGTGTTCAAGGATAAATATAACACCTTAAGGAGTGCCAAAGAAGTGACTCTAAATAACATACCCCAAGATTCTTGTAGAATTATAAAATGGTTTGAGAAGTTCCAGCAAGCAAAAAGGGGATTTCCTGACGTGAAGTACTTACATACATTTTTCCAGTAATTCCTCCAGTTAAATTGTACTCAACAACAAGGAAATGAGAGGATACTTGACCAACATTGAAATACCCAAACTATTATGGGATTTCATCACAGAGGTTTGACAGTCAACACACAGAGATATAAGTTGCCAACACAAAAGGCTTTGCTTGATAAAACTGTCAAGCGAGGAAGGAAGGGTCACTATCTAGTTTTCAAGGAAACACATAGGTAAGACCTGGAGGGTTACACCAAAATGAAGAGTTAATCAAGAACCTCAAAAAAAGTATGATTAAGGAAGCTAGGCGAACTATAATTTCCATACTTAGAATTAAATCAAGGGAATTAAAATCGTCAGGAAGGAAATGAATACAGGGAGAAATTGAAAATTCACAACATTCTGTTAGTTCAATATCACACTAGGAGTTGATTCAAGTTAATAAAATGAACAAAAAACTCCCTAACAACATAATGAAATATAAAAACAAGTTCTCAACAAAATTGAGCAACACATCTAGATTTCCTTTAACACAACAATTCCTTTAGGACTATATAGGACATGGGAAACAAAAACATAGATCAAAACTTCAAAACTCAAAAACTCGCAAGGTTGAATAATTCACTAGATTTTCACCTAACCCAACTCTATGCAGGCACTAAGGAACAGATAATGAAACAAGAGTTGCATGCCTCAATTTAGTCATTAAATCAATTCTCCTGCCTAATCTTGCATTCCATCTGGTCCTGGATCCAACACCTGATACGTCCCTTGATTAGGCCCTCGGTCTAGCCCTTGATCTAAACCTTGAAACTGAAAAATTCTGAAAGGATAATGAAATTGCAATGCAGATAATGAATAGCTCTCGGAATGGATAAGCCTGAAGGAAGGGACAATAAATGAACACAAAGTTAATTAGGAAGGTCGATTTAATTTTGTAGCCCCAAATTGGTCACAAAATTAAATACTTCAAAAATCAAGGAAATACACAGAATCTAATCGCTCGAATTATGGGATTATTTTCTAGAGGCTAGCAAGGAATCCACAATGAATAGAGCTGCATATTTAGACAAAACTTAAACTATGGACAACATCAAAAGATCTACAATCCTAGGCAGTGTAAGGCTCCAAAACATCTATGAAACGAGACAAAAATGTAGACGGTTTAAGGTTGGTGAAAACTGATAGACATCAGTCGAATGTTGTGCGAAGAGGGAGAAAAATGCAAGGTTCATCCATGAAAATGCCTAGATTTCAAAGAAATCACTTAGAGATTTGATCCATAAGCTGAGAAGAGAATGCACAAATCAATCACAAGGGAAGGGCATTGGGGAGAAACAAATGGGTAACCCCCTGGGTGTAAGTCAGCAATGAAGTGGTGGAAAAACAACTGGAGGAATTTCGAGGAGGAAAATGCCCAAAATTTGTAGGGAATAAAGATATGGAACACAACAAACGAAGGGTGAGGCTGCATGAAAATTTCTTGGGATAGAGATAAACATAAAATAAAAATTGATCTAGGTGTGAGGGTGCATAACCACTCCTTTCCTCAACACAGAAGAATGGTATTACATTCATAGATCCAAACATTTAAATTTAAAACAGGGGTAGTGGGAAGGAGACATCGGATGAAATTCAGTCGAGAGGAGCAGTCCATTTATATCATTTATCTAACCATATCAATAAAGCTTGTCTAACTACACCAGAAAACCATTACAATTCCATAAACATATAATTTCCACATACAAAAACATTTAACTAATTTACAACAAAACTTTTAGACATGTGTACCGTAACTGAATGGTGACGAATACAATTTTTTTCCCATTCTTGCGCTCCATCCAGCTCCTTGATTGCTAATCATTGAGACCTCACTGGTATCTCCCAGACAATTCTATGGGTACTCTTCTTCCCCATGAGCCCCTCGAGCCGTAAAGGGGTCAAGCACATAAACCAGATAATAAGCTAGCTCCCAACTTACCTCTCAAGGTCAAGCTACCACTCTCTATTCGAGATGGGTATCCCAACTAGCACAAGAAAAATTAGTAAAGAAAAATATGGCAGCATAACCTTATGCTTTCCAAATTGTGCCCCAATTCCATCCTCTGCCATTTCTTTTATAGATTTCTTGTTAGTGACCTTCCCATTTTAACATTAAATTAGTTTTATTTAAATTAAATTAGGAAATATTCTCCCCCATACACTTGTCACCCAATCCCTTAGTTACACCAGAAATTCATTGAATTAATTAGATTACATTGCCAATTTTGTTCACCCTCCTAAAAGTGTTCCTAAAAATGCTCCTTGTTGTCCCTTTATTCCCTCAAATTCCCTTAATGAATAATTCCTTTCTTAAACCTCAGTTGAGTTCATTTTAAGAAAGTTCTCTAGACTAGATTCATTTCTATGTTCCACATTCCTTTTGCATTTAATTTACCCTTTTTGTCTAAGTTCGAATTTAGAAAGTTTTGCACATAAACAATAATTATTTTTTTTAAATAATTTAATCCTCCTTTAAATCCTAAATTTTTTTTTTACCCCCCTTTTCTTCAACCCCGATTTATTAATTTCTTAATTAATTTATAGTCCTCATATCCTTGTTAGACCTAGGCTTTAAATTCAACTAGGATTAGCAAATTTTTAAGGGAAAGGTTATAATTAATAAACTTTACTTATACATAATTATTTTAAGGATGACCATGTAAAGGTAAGATATTGTTTTCTAGGGACCTAGGTTCATTGAATCACCTATATTTAAACATTGCTATGTGCCCTTCAAGATGCACTACGTGCTCTAATGGTTCCACTCAGCTTTATTCATGTTTCATTTATGCGATGTTCCCTTCAAGATGCACTACATGCTCCAAGGCTGACACTCATCTTTTGACGGATTTTGGTATTCATCTAACCCCTTTAGTAAAAACTCCATAAGGAGACCTTGTGGGAGACTAAGGACCTCTAAGGAATAAGGACCCTTCCTTATTGACCACCCCTTAGAATCTTTGTGCGCGACTTTCTCAATTTTCCCTCACGACATCGTGGATCTCTCGAACTAGGTAATCATTAACCTATAGTTCGAGCCACATATCAAGTGCTAGTAGGTTGTGGAAGGTCCGCTACCACAACTCTCCCTTAATATATTTGGTTGTCGTGCATGACCCCTTTACTCCAAATATGATTCTTATTAGCAATAAATCTTCAGCCTGCATCCATCAACGAAACATTTCAGTGATTCATAAACAACATCATAATATACCCCGTCATATGTCACATATGAAATAACAGAAATACTGAAACCATATACATTCCACTCCCTGAATTGATCAAGAATCCAAGGAGGTCCATCGATACCATAGGAATCCTAAATCGGTCAAGATTCCTACAGAATCAGGAGAAACCAGTCAATATCATATGTCTATACATAAATAACATAATATAACATCATAATCCAAAGTCTCATCATCAGATACCATAAGTGAAGCAATGAATCATATAATGAACTAGATCACTTTCTTGCAAGTGTGTTCAAATCATAAGTCACATCAGGTTCACGCAAAATAAGGATGTTACATACACCCCCTCTTGTTTTAAAATTCATCCCAAATTTTCACAGTATACAAGTGCAGAAATAAAATATCTGACAAATAGAAATGTCTATTTATCAAACAAGAATGGAAATTGCTGACACATATCATATGCATCCTCCCATGTAGCCGAGTGTGGACTATAATTGTCCTACTAGGCCTTTACATGATAGATTGTTCGACACCATAGTTGTTGAATGTGATGGTCCAGAATGCGGATTGGCTCCGCCATGAGCGTACCCTCGTCCGATACCTAGAAAGAACTCATGTTAATTACATGTGTAGGATCAATAACATAATGTCTCAAAAATATATGTGAAAAACATCATGCATACGCCTCAAAGAATCAGGCAAGGCTAGTCTATAGGCCATAGACCCCTTCCTTTCCATAACCTCGAAAGGTCCCACAAACCTAGGAGAGAGTTTAGCACACTTTCCAAACTTGATCGAACTCTTGTGTGGTTTCACCCACAAGAAGACTCGATCTCCAACTTCATAACTATGGTCAGTGCGATGTGCATCGACTTAACTCCTTTTTCGATCTTGCGCTTACTTGATTCTTTGTCTTATCATTTTCATTTTCTTTTCCATTTCTTGGATCACTTATGTTCCTACCAATACGCTATCCTCAAGTTGATCCCAACTCAAAGTCATACAACATTCTTTCATGTAAAGGAACTCAAAAGGCACCATCTTCATGATGTTTTGATAGTTGTTGTTGTATGAAAATTCTACCAGTGGAAATAACTCTTCCCAACACTTTTGTTGGTCCATCATGTACATAAACAACATATCCTCCAACATTTGGTTCATTCATTCTGTCTTCTCGTCTGTCTATGGTTGATATGCAGTACTAAAGTTAACTCGGGTTCCAACGCGCTCTTGGAAACTAGTCCAAACTTGTCCGATAAAAACTGGTCCTCGATGGGATATGATCATCTTAGGCATGCCATGTACACTGAATATCTTGCTGATAAATACTTGAGCTATGTCAGGTTCATGATATGTCATACACACAGGGATAAAATGTGCACTCTTCGTCAGAGTGTCAACTACCATGAAAATCGAGTCATTCCTTGTCGTCAGCGACAATCCAATAATGAAGTCCATAGAAATGACTTCCCATTTTTATTCTAGAATAGTGTGTGTTTGTAGTAATCCTATCATATGTCTATGTTCATCCTTAACTCCTTTCTAGAAGAATAAGGGTTTAAGGTCTTCCCTCATCTTCATGACTCCTACATGAGCCATGTACACTACTCTATGAGCTTATTTTAAGATCAAACTTATCAACTCGTCATTGGGAGGTATGTAAATCCTGTTATTATATCTCATTAATCTATCATTTTCCATAGAAAAACCCTCAAATTTTGGTATCAACATGGTGTTTTGTCCAATAAATTCCTTAACCTCTTGATACAAGTCATTGTTGCAATGTATAGTTAAAATATTTTCACGTATATTCATCTGAAGAGGTATCAAAAAATATATGCATGGTCTCCAACTCAACACAGCTGCCACTCTATTCATGGTTCCTTTTATGTAGGTAATCTAAAAATTGTACTCGCTATGTAGTTCTGATCAACGCATTTTTCGCACGTTCAAGTTGCTTTGCATAAAAATGTGTTGTAAACCATAGTGGTCCATTTTTAGTTTGAATTTCCTCTAATCAGATAGTGTCTCCACACTCTCAGGGCATACACGATGGCTAACAACTCCAAATCATGTGCCATGTAATTCTCCTCATGCTTTTTTAACTTCCTCGATATGTAAGTGATCACTCGACCATCTTGTATCAAGACTCTACCTAAGTGTTCCTTCGATGCATCAATGCATACCAAGAATTCCTCATCCATGTCAGGGACTTTTAGTATTGGTTCTACCATCAACAACTCCTTGAGCCTTCGAAATGCTTCTATGAATTTCTCAATCCACACAAACCTTTTGTTCTTCTTCTCCAATTCCATAATTAGATTTTCTATCTTCGAAAAACCCTCGATGAATCGTCGATAATATCTCGCCAAACCCATGAATTTACGCACTTTTGGGACATTCTTCAACGCAGGACACTCCATAATAGCCTCTACCTTCACTCGATTCACAACGATACCTTCTCTGGAGATAACATGCCTCAAATAATGAATCTTTGATTGATAAAAAGAGCATTATGAAAGTTTCCCAAACAATTTGTTCTCTCATAGAAACGGTAGTACCAATCACAAATGTTCATTATATTCTTCCATCATCTGAGAATATATCAAAATATTGTGAATGGATACTTGAACAAACATGTCCAAGTTTTCATGAAACACCCATTCATCAAGGTCATGAACACCCCTAGGGAATTTGTCAGTCCAAAAGGTAAAACAATAAACTCGTATTGTCCAAAACTCATCTTGAAGGCGATCTTAGGAATTTCTTCCTCCTTGATCTGTAACTGGTGATACCTTGATCTCAATTCGATCTTTGAAAACACCATCTCTCCCTTCATATGATCAAACAAATCAACCATTCTTGGAAACAGATATTGGTTCTTGATCATTGCCTTTTTTAATTGACGGTAGTCAATGTAGAGACTCCACGACCCATCGTTCTTTTGTATGAAAATGAAAGGTGCACCCCAAGGTTACACACTTGGACGTATAATTCCTAGGTCCAACAACTCTTTTAGTTTCATTTTCAACTCCTGTAACTCAGGGGTCAACATATGATACGACGTTCTTGCTATTGGTTTGGTCCCTGGTTTTAGGTTGATGATAAATTCCAATTCCCTCTTAGAAGGAAACCCTCATAAATCCTCTGAGAATACATACGCAAATTCTCATACTACCACAAGTTTTTCTAGTCCTTCCGCCATGCCCTTTTCGTTCATCACAAGCATCACATATAGCTTGCACCCCTAGCACATGCTCTTCGATAATAATAGGGAAGAGATGAAGCTTAGGGAAAATCCCTGTTCCTTCCTACAATCACACATATCTGTCCCTCGTCGTCGACCAAACTCAACCATTTTGTCTTACAGTTGAGTATCACCTCATGCCATTCCAACCAATCCATACCAATCACGAAGTCATAATATCCTAAGATCGTGACATACAAGTTTTGCCTTCATGAGAAAATATCCTAAGCTAAGGCTACAACCCATAACCTTTCCTCCAACCTTCCTTTTATCTCCAAAATCCATTTCTACATAGCTAAACTCACCCTTTTCGACTACCCTTACCTTAAGTCTTTTTAGTGCTGCATAAAAAATAAATCTCTTTTTAGCATATGCCGACTGCCCTTACCTGGATCTCTCAAAATACTAAAGTTCTGGTTAGTGATGGTACCAAACGTCTTGAGCACAATAGAATGGTGCTTGGCCTAGTGGTTTTGCACCGCTACATGAATCCCATGGGCCTTACCCAAATCTCCTATTGTGGTGTACCCAACTGACCCGACTGCTCTGGACCTCTCAACCAGATAGTCACGGTGGTAATGTGGCTCTCCACATCTCCAACGTCTAGTCCTTGGCCTAGTACACCTATTCACAAAAATGGAAGTTGACGACCCACTGGCCTGAAACCCTGGTGTGTTCAGTTGAACAAGACTGAAAAAATTCTATTGTGGATGATGTTTCTGCTAGTGCTTAGGTCCTTTATAGGGGGTTCACTGTCGAGGCGTCGGTTGTCATGGCGTAGTGAATGTGGATCCTCTCAGAGTGCCTCTATACCCCGATGGATGTCTAGCCGATGTTTGATGTTGTTGTGCACTAGATGTTGCATGTCCCTTCAGTCTCAATAAATTCCTACTCTGACCCCCACTAATAAGCTCTTCCTCAGCTATGAGGGCCTTCTAGACATCATCATGCAACATCTGAGGCATTAAAATCCTCACTTTCACATGAATGATGACATTAAGGTTGAACATGAACTTATTAACCTTAAGCTTCTCATTGTTCAAATGCAGAGCATACTGAAGAAACTCCAGAAAACGGGCCTCGAACTCGGGCACCGTACGATCGCCCTGCTGCAAGGCATTGAACTCATTAAATTGACGCTCAATGAATTCCTTTGACAAATACCTCTCTCGGAACCATTCCCTGAACAGTTCCCATGACACATCTTTGACGACCATGTTCAGTTGTGGCAGGAGTTTCTTCCACCATAGAAGAGCACTCCCTTTCAGTTGGAAGACCGCCATGCAGACCTTCATGTTGGAGGTATAGTCGCAAAGTGAAAAGAACATCTCCATATTCTCCAACCATGCCTTGGTGGTTTCACCATTCGTGACACCAAATAACTCAGGAAACTTGACCTTCTTGAGTTTTTGATGAGTTCTACCACTATTGGTTGGGTCACTCGGTGGACCCCTTGAGGGTACTGGGGCTCGGGCCTCATCTTTATCCATATGGCTAACTAGGGCCTTTTACATCCTTTGAAAGGACCTCATCAACCCAACCACATCCCCTACAACTATTTTTTCTTGTTCGATGACTTGTTCTTCTCCTTGGGGGTTATACCCCTTTGGAATGATTTCTACAGGAGGCGTTGTGCCTCCTCCCCTAACACCACGTCATCTACCTTCGCGACGTCCTCTAACCATGATTATCTGCACAAACACAATTTAAATTTAATTAGCGAAAAATCATAATCAAGTGTTCATACAATGTAAGGCATAATGATCCCAAGTCACGGGGTTGAATCCGCTCTAATACCTTATGTAACATCCCTTCGTCATGACAACCAAAGAGACATACAAAAAGTAAAAAAACAAATTGTTTGCATTAGGAAATATACATCATAATTAATAAAGACATCATTGGCACATCATCCGACATATTAATGAAACAAAATTAATACATTAACAACCAACACAACATAAGCTCACACAGCGTTGCAATGAATAATGATACATGTATCGACGCACTAACACAATAAACACCAGCCCATAACAATTGCACTCTTAACAATGACGCATCACATCATGAATCATAAACTTTTCAATTCATATTTTAAGGAAAATCATCAGATAACATGAAGATCATATGAGATAACATAACGTTACTTAAGGATCATAAATATAATCATAAAGTGATACAAGATATTACACACCAAACATACCCTACAAGGTTACGAACTCTGCAACACATAAGCAACACTCAATCCCATGTTTGAATTGATTTTAACCATTTAAGGTCTCAAGGCTAGCGATTGTTCTGAGGAACAAGGAGGTACTTACATCTGCTAATCAATCACATATCATAACTCTAGACTATAATATCAGTCATTCATCAACATAATTCATCGTAGTGTAGTGTCTAATCTAATCTACTCAATCCATCCTTCAGGTAATGATTAAGAAAAAATTGTATAAGGCAGTGTTACATAAGGATTAAGAATCATAAGTGTAATTACAATCAACTAGTCTATGGTAAACTCATGGATAAGGTATCCATAAGAATACCAATCATCACCCATCACGTCAGGACATAAATTTACTTTAGACATCCAATTAACCACTAAAAGGAGATCAACCCTGCTTAATAATAAAATAATTTAGCATGATACCCTCCATCATGTACCCACTTTATAAAACTAATAAATTCAACATAATGCAATAAATAAAAATTCGACAGCTTACATATCCATTAAACAATTTCAAGGAAGACAATAAGTTATTCTTCCATAAATAAGTGTGCATTTACTTTTCTTAATTTCATTAAAGGAGTTAATAATGACCAATCAAATGTAACAATTAAAAGATAATTAGATGTTAAGATACTTTTCGAGTTAAGAATACATGGGAAGAGCTCTGGAATTTATTCCAACCTATGAACCCATGAAAAATGATTTATATTTCAATCTAGACCCTAATCTAGTCCTCAATATGGACCTTCATCTAGTCCTCCATCTAGACCTTCATTTGGTCCTCCTTTCGGACCTTGTTACGAAACAATTTTTGAATACGAATATTTTTGAAATAAAAAGAAAACACACAGCAAGAAATCGATATGGGTAAAAATTGCAACCAAAAGTCATAGGTTCAAGGTAAGGGAACATCATTCCAGGTGTTTGAGTCAAACTTTAAGACCTCAAGGAGTGCCAATGACATGAATCTGAAGAATATAACATGATATTCTTGTAGAATTATAAAACAATTTGAGATGTTCCAGCAAGCAAAAAGGGGATTTCCTGAGGTGAAGTACTTGCATAAATTTTC
>JZKD02S1973245.1:25167-41505 GCA_000966675.3 Picea glauca | reverse complement strand
GGATTAATCCAATAACAACAATAATAATAATGACATGATTAATCTGCAATGGGGATTTAATCCAATAACAAAATAATAATAAGAATGCTCTTCGCAGTTACATTATTTCAACACTGAGAGGGGGGATAAACTTGAGCATAACCTTAGCTTTCCAACCCTTCAGGTTACGATGGATCCCTCCCCTAGGATAAACCTTTCCTATCCCTAAAACATGGGGATTTCAGATTAAGGTGATAGTGATAGGTTATCCTATATTTACACCAATTTCCCCTACTTATCTTGGGATTTGGATAAGTACAAATTGTGTGATAACAATACCAAATCTAGATGCATTGAAGTAACCTCTCTTGTTCTTAAATTGAAGTTTATATGCTATCATTTATCTAACTACATATTACAACTTACAAAACAATTTTTGGAGCTACAAGGAAGCTTGTGCATGCATTTTAATTTTGTCACTTAGTACAGTTTAGACCATGCAAATTACAATGCAAAATTTTCCTCTTTACATAGCAACCCTTTTAAAACTTGCAATTGCAAAATAAACAACATGAATAGGTCTATTATGATAAACCACACCCCCAACAACATGCACATCTCAAATATAAGGTATAATACAACCTTGGGTTACTTTTTACAAATAGGTTGTGCATTTTGAGGGTTTTAATGGGAATCCCTTGCATATTTTTGCATAGAAGAGTCTTTTATGACTGAAAATGCAAACTAGCCTCAGTTTCTCTCATAACCCGCCATCTTCCTATTCATCAAAACATCATGAATATTTGTGCATATAAATCATCCTTTCTGGAGTATAAATGCACTACTAATTGTACAACCATATTATAAATAATAAAATCATTAGTTTACAACTTAAATATTAAATTATCGAGCCTTAGCCAACTTTGGGCATGCAGTTTCATATAGCCAACTTTAAAAAAGTTTCCCTTTGGTTTTACAAGGAAATTTTTACCCTTTATGCATTTCAGGTAGGTTTATGTCTAAAAAATTCCAATATATGTTTATAGACATGTTTAAAATCACAAACTACATCTTTTGCAAGTTGAACCACTCAATTTGGGTCAGAATTGAGACTAGGGCATGCATTTTACTCTAAAGAAATTTTGCCTTCAATTTACATGAAATACCAAATCTAGGTGCATGAAAGCAACCTATCTCGTTCTTCCATTGAAATTTAGAATACATTTGAATGTTTGTTTTCTTGGTTTACCTATTGATTTTGGTTTTACATAAGTGAAATATATTCTACTAGAGGTATTATTTTATATTTAGTGATAAGGTTCAAATTTCATGGGAGATAGATATCAAAAACCTCAAGTGAATGAGGTCAACTTTTTGAATTTTCATTAAACATGGATCTTCAAAATTTCCATACTGAAGTGGGAATTGGCTTAATTATGTGCCAATTAGGTTTTTTTTTCTCTACCCAATATTAATGTGGTTGGTCCTTAGTGGAACAACAAAAATTCTAATTAGTCTATTTACCTTTAGCAACTAAAAATTATGTGCAACCCTAGTCTTAAACCATAATATGCAAGTACATTATGCAACCCTACTAGGTATATTCATATATAACAACAATCCACATCCACAAAGTTTCACTTCTGGAATCATTAATCTATCATCTATCACTATAAAACATTTCAGAGTTAAATATGTAACAATACATATTAGTTCAAGCATGTAAACCCAAACCAAAATGTGTATCACACCCTTCACCAAATTGCAATATAATGCTATAGACATGTGTAATATCACAAACTACACCTTTTGCAAGTTAAACCACTCCATTTGGGTCAAAATTGAGACTAGGGCATTCATTTTACTCTAAAGAAGTTTTCCTTAAAATTTACATCAAATCCCAAATCTCGGTGCATGAAAGAAACCTCTCCTTTCTTCAATTGTAATTTAATAGATAACATAGGTAAATTTACCATATATTTGAATCCATCTTGAAACTTATAAGACAATTTATGGAGCTACATGGAAGCTTGGGCGTGCATTTTAATTTGGTCACTTAATACAATTTCGACATTCCAAATTACAAGGAAAACTTGAAATATAATTTCGCCACTTGAAATATAATTTATTCATTTATTTCCAATTCACCAAAGTTGTATGGATGGAAATTTTCAATAGTTTCAAATTACAAATTCATTGGGATAAATTAAATCCGTTGGAATGTATGGAATTATGGATTATTGATAAATTTGTTTCCTCACATAGAGAACTACCTGGGTATGTCTTATGGGGTATCTGGTTAACTAGAAACAAGTAGATTTTTGAAGATAAGGAGGCACAATTAGGAAGCCTTGTGAATGGCATTAGATTCTCTTATGGGGAAGGAAGAAATAAACCGAAGAATATTGTTCCAAGAAGCTTTCAAGAACCAATTATAGATCACACTCAGCCTCAGGGATTTTTTCATGGAACATGCTAGGGTACTTTGGAAACTTATGGAGTTGGGGACATTATTTATCTAGATAATGCAAATTACATTTTAATAAAGTATGGGACAGGTTTGGGCACAAACAATAGATCATAACTCTATTCCCTCTAGATCCTTCTTAAGCTTGCAGTGGACAAGAAGGTTAAGAGGCTATAGGTCTTTGGTAACTCCAAACTTATGATGGATCGGGAAAATGGTAAAAGTAACATTTATAACTTGGAGCTGGGGCCTATTTTCATTAGTATTAATCCAGATGGATCTCGGTGGCCATCCACTGTTTTCACTGAATCACCATTTTGAGCCTGTGGTTTTGATAAACCGTGATATTCACCCTTTTGATGGGGAATGAAATGTAATGTCAGCTTCATTTGTTAATTACAAACATCATGTAATTATTTCCTAGTGGTTTTATGTACATGCCTACAACATAGCATTAATGCATCGGATCCCATTAGAACTTTATAGTTAAGTGCACTCAGGCTAGAGTAGTACTGGTATGGGTGACCTCCCGGGAAGTCCTAGTATTTTACATGCCTATGGAATTTTATAAACTTAGTCCAATTTATCCCACATGCATCATATGAATTGTTCTCCTCTCAGTCTCTCATATATAATTGAGGTGAAGGAGGCCTTTTAAGCATGAAATGGAGTGTGATGTAAAGCTTCTTGTGAATGAAGCGTAGCCAGCATCTATTTCTTTTTAGAGATAAGCTACCCCATTTTTCGAGTTTGTATTCTATAGTGTTTTTCTATCTTATTCAATAATAGAAGTTGGGTTTCACTGTATTTCTGTGTTCTCTTCTATATTTTTGTGTATCTCATTGTTATATCTCGATTATATTTCTGCCTTCATGTCCTTCTCAAAATAATCCAGATCAATGGTATCAGAGAAGTCTTCTCCTTGTCATTTATCAGAGTAGGTCCCCAACGATGTCAGGGTATAGATATTTGGGTCTCAATCTAGTTTCACTCGAGGAAAATCACTCTTTCTAGCCCAAGCGACCTCCCATGGCGGAAGAAAAGAGATATGACAGAGAAAGAGATTCTTTTAAGATATTTCTCGAGGAAGCCCTCGTGCGACAAAGGAATGAGATGATGGACAACTTCTTTCTGATCCTTCTAAGACTACCAATGGAGGCAGTTGAGGCATCTTCAACAAGCAACCATTTTGCAAGTGTGAAACCCTTCAAGGTACATGTCAATTTTTATATCGCCTTATTTGAAGGCCAGATAGATGCATATGCTCTAGACAAATGGTTGAATCTACCAGAAGGTTATTACTCTGTCTAAAAAAATTCTGACAGTGAAAAGATCACCTTCACGCTCCTTAATCCCTTCCCCATGTCATATCTTGGTGGGAAGGTTACTGGGAGAGGTACACTATAGATGAATCTACACTATTTTGGAGAGAACCCAATTGGATGGCCTTTCTAGATGCCCTAAAGGAGGAGTTCTACCCTGTCGGAAACTATGACGACCAATACATGAGATGGAAAACTCTACGTCACAAAAGAGACCAGACAGTGTCGGAGTACACCAACATCTTTCATACCTTGCGCTCAAATTTAGGTATTAAAGACTTCGAGCAAAACCTAGTTTTGAAGTACCATAGTGGTCTACACAGGTACATCCAAACATAGATGGATTTCTTGGACATCTCCTCAATGGGATTTTCATAACGATATGGAGTCAAAATTGAGCAGAAATTCAAGCAATGGAGTAAGTGGGAGAAGAATGGATAGAGAAAGGAAGGCCAACCTCAAGATACCCAGTCCCATATGTAGGAAAATAAGGGTAACAGGAAGTATAATAAAGACACTGGAAAGTGGTGTATGTTCCACAACATCCCTTGGAACAACACTGATGAATGTCGCTCAATACAGTTATTGGTGGTCGAGCTCAAAGACAAAGAGCCAAACCTTGACTTGGACCCTGATTCAGAAAATAATAAAAGGAGAAAAATCATTGATGCAGAACCCATTGCTACTATCGCAACTACAACAATCCAACCAGAAGAGGATCCTGAGGAGGGGGAGCGACTCTTCCATTCATAGATGTGGGTGAAGGGGACCCCACTGCATTTTATTGTTGATAGTGGAAGCCAAAATAACATCATCTAAACAGAGTTTGTCAAGCAATTGGATTTTCCAACAACACCACACCCACAACCATACAACATTGGGTGGCTTCTCCAGGGTCAAGATCTTCATGTCAACCAGCAGTGACGTCTGTCCTATGGCATCAAACCCTTCAAGGATGAGGTATTGTGTGATGTTGCCCCAATGTAAGTTTGTGATGTTCTATTAGGCCAGCCATATATGTGTAGGTTTCATGTAGTTTATGATTCTCGACCTTGTAGTGTCATTGTTACTCTGGGGGGTCAACTATACCGAATACCAGAGGTAGTTCCAACTATTTCCCCACCAAAATAATGCCACAAAGTAATCTCTCATAATGCAAAGTTTATCCTCTTCATAATCCAATCAGAAGGTGAACATAAGGACACTGCAACCACTGCAACCTCAGTCCAACATTGTAGAAGAGTACCAAGATGTTCTTGTTGCACCTACAGGGGTGCCTTCACACTGCCCAGTCAAGAAAGTTTATAACATAACCCTTCATATTCTTCATGTTGAATCTTCACTGATAGAGTCCTCCCACACTCAGGTAGATCATGCAACTAGATTGGTTGAACGAATCCAACCCCTCCAACAACAGGTTCATGATAGCCTTCAACAAGATAAGCAAGACAACTTCTTTATCATGGCAAGCAACGCACTAAGATTCAGGTTTAGATGAGCTCTCCTCATCTCCCAAGGGAACTTGACGCAATGGGGAACATTCCTTCCTAATGGAGGAGGAATGATCCAGATGGATCTCGGTGGCCATCCACCTTTTTCACCGAATCATCATTTTGATCCTATGGTTTTGATAAACCATGATATTCACCCTTTTGATGGGGAATGAAATATAATGTCATATTCATTTGTTAATTACAAACATCATGTAATGATTTCCTAGTGGTTTTATGTACATGCCTACAACATAGAGTTAATGCACCATATCCCATTAGAACTCCATAGTTAAGCACACTTAGGCTAGAGTAGTAATGGGATGGGTGACCGCCCGAGAAGTCCTAGTATTTTACATGCCTATGGCATTTTATAAACTTAGTCCAATTTATCTAACATGCATCATGGGAATTGTTCTCCTCTCAGTCTCTCATATATAATTGAGGTAAAGGANTCTCTTCTATATTTTTGTGTATCTCATTGTTATATCTCGATTATATTTCTGCCTTCATGTCCTTCTCAAAATAATCCAGATCAATGGTATCAGAGAAGTCTTCTCCTTGTCATTTATCAGAGTAGGTCCCCAACGATGTCAGGGTATAGATATTTGGGTCTCAATCTAGTTTCACTCGAGGAAAATCACTCTTTCTAGCCCAAGCGACCTCCCATGGCGGAAGAAAAGAGATATGACAGAGAAAGAGATTCTTTTAAGATATTTCTCGAGGAAGCCCTCGTGCGACAAAGGAATGAGATGATGGACAACTTCTTTCTGATCCTTCTAAGACTACCAATGGAGGCAGTTGAGGCATCTTCAACAAGCAACCATTTTGCAAGTGTGAAACCCTTCAAGGTACATGTCAATTTTTATATCGCCTTATTTGAAGGCCAGATAGATGCATATGCTCTAGACAAATGGTTGAATCTACCAGAAGGTTATTACTCTGTCTAAAAAAATTCTGACAGTGAAAAGATCACCTTCACGCTCCTTAATCCCTTCCCCATGTCATATCTTGGTGGGAAGGTTACTGGGAGAGGTACACTATAGATGAATCTACACTATTTTGGAGAGAACCCAATTGGATGGCCTTTCTAGATGCCCTAAAGGAGGAGTTCTACCCTGTCGGAAACTATGACGACCAATACATGAGATGGAAAACTCTACGTCACAAAAGAGACCAGACAGTGTCGGAGTACACCAACATCTTTCATACCTTGCGCTCAAATTTAGGTATTAAAGACTTCGAGCAAAACCTAGTTTTGAAGTACCATAGTGGTCTACACAGGTACATCCAAACATAGATGGATTTCTTGGACATCTCCTCAATGGGATTTTCATAACGATATGGAGTCAAAATTGAGCAGAAATTCAAGCAATGGAGTAAGTGGGAGAAGAATGGATAGAGAAAGGAAGGCCAACCTCAAGATACCCAGTCCCATATGTAGGAAAATAAGGGTAACAGGAAGTATAATAAAGACACTGGAAAGTGGTGTATGTTCCACAACATCCCTTGGAACAACACTGATGAATGTCGCTCAATACAGTTATTGGTGGTCGAGCTCAAAGACAAAGAGCCAAACCTTGACTTGGACCCTGATTCAGAAAATAATAAAAGGAGAAAAATCATTGATGCAGAACCCATTGCTACTATCGCAACTACAACAATCCAACCAGAAGAGGATCCTGAGGAGGGGGAGCGACTCTTCCATTCATAGATGTGGGTGAAGGGGACCCCACTGCATTTTATTGTTGATAGTGGAAGCCAAAATAACATCATCTAAACAGAGTTTGTCAAGCAATTGGATTTTCCAACAACACCACACCCACAACCATACAACATTGGGTGGCTTCTCCAGGGTCAAGATCTTCATGTCAACCAGCAGTGACGTCTGTCCTATGGCATCAAACCCTTCAAGGATGAGGTATTGTGTGATGTTGCCCCAATGTAAGTTTGTGATGTTCTATTAGGCCAACCATATATGTGTAGGTTTCATGTAGTTTATGATTCTCGACCTTGTAGTGTCATTGTTACTCTGGGGGGTCAACTATACCGAATACTAGAGGTAGTTCCAACTATTTCCCCACCAAAATAATGCCACAAAGTAATCTCTCATAATGAAAATTTTATCCTCTTCATAATCCGATCAGAAGGTGAACATAAGGACACTGCAACCACTGCAACCTCAGTCCAACATTGTAGAAGAGTACCAAGATGTTCTTGTTGCACCTACAGGGGTGCCTCCACACTGCCCAGTCAAGAAAGTTTATAACATAACCCTTCATACTCTTCATGTTGAATCTTCACTGATAGAGTCCTCCCACACTCAGGTAGATCATGCAACTATATTGGTTGAACGAATCCAACCCCTCCAACAACAGGTTCATGATAGCCTTCAACAAGATAAGCAAGACAACTTCTTTATCATGGCAAGCAACGCACTAAGATTCAGGTTTAGATGAACTCTCCTCATCTCCCAAGGGAACTTGACGCAATGGGGAACATTCCTTCCTAATGGAGGAGGAATGATCCAGATGGATCTCGGTGGCCATCCACCTTTTTCACCGAATCATCATTTTGATCCTATGGTTTTGATAAACCATGATATTCACCCTTTTGATGGGGAATGAAATATAATGTCATATTCATTTGTTAATTACAAACATCATGTAATGATTTCCTAGTGGTTTTATGTACATGCCTACAACATAGAGTTAATGCACCATATCCCATTAGAACTCCATAGTTAAGCACACTTAGGCTAGAGTAGTAATGGGATGGGTGACCGCCCGAGAAGTCCTAGTATTTTACATGCCTATGGCATTTTATAAACTTAGTCCAATTTATCTAACATGCATCATGGGAATTGTTCTCCTCTCAGTCTCTCATATATAATTGAGGTAAAGGAKGCCCTTTAAGCATGCAATGGAGTGTGATGTAAAGCTTCTTGTGAATGAAGCGTARCCAACATCTCTTTCTTTTTAGAGATAAGCTACCCCATTTTTCCAKTTTGTGTTCTACAATGTTTTTCTATATTATTCAGTAATAGAAGTTGGGTTTYACTRTATTTTTGTGTATTTAATTGTTATATCTCGGTTATATTTCTTCCTTCATGTCATTCTAAAAATAATCCAGATCAAGTATTCTAGAAAATAAATTGATTTTTGAAGAGGTGTCCTTTTCTCATGTCTACTAAGAATTCAACCACAAAGTTGATTAAGGACCATAGTATTGAATAGTATTCATGAGATTAAGGACCATACTCTTACATATATGATACTCTTACAACCTTTATGATGAATGTATTTTTGGTCATGTTTTAATTTTTGTTTATGTAAAGTAAGAGAGGGTTTGTCTCATGGTTTTTTTTCTTAGCATCAGTGTAATGTCCCCAACCACCCAAGTTGGGCCATGCCACACAATCTCAACTTTTGTCTCTCTGAAACCAATCTGTAACATCTCAGATACCAAACTGCTTCTAATACCAATTTGTAACATCATTTAGCTTACTACTGAACAATGTTATTCCAAAATACACTACATTGATTCTACTCTAAACACTAGTATGCGCAGTATTGCTTGATGTAACGCGCTCAACCTCAAGTTGATTCGCACCATATAACTTATAAAAGTGGAAGTAACACAAAAAAATGTGTGCAAGCATACTGAACACACAAAACTACTGTGCACACAACCATTCTGGCGTCACACACCAAATATATACTCCTTATGTACACATACTGCTTCCTTATGTTCCCAATTAAATCCAGCCTTTGGTGCCAACATAGTATTACACGCGCGGCCATTCCAACCTTGCCTCAGAGACTCATGGCCATTATCATAAGGTTAACTTAACAAGTAACACTATCAACATTTTTCATACTCATGCACACTATAATAATGAATATCAACACCACACGTACGTGTGCAAGCAACACTATACAAAATAAAAAAAATTACTTATATGCAACAACATACAAGAATTAAACCCATATTAACCATAAATAATTAAGCACACAGTAAATGAGACAAACACATAAAGAAAACTTATCTTTTATGTAAATTCACAAACTAAGCGCAGAACTTGGACGTTCCTCCTAGCCATAAACTCTGTTTCTCATATAATTTCAACAACAGATCACCACCGAAATGGGGCTTAACTCAACCATGGAAAAAGGGTTCCTAATGTTAGGACAAAGTATGATAATAAACATAATTTCTTAGTCCAAGGTGCCTGATGCTGCAAATCTCCTACAATATCTCATTCCCCACACGCTTTTCACACTCAAGGAAGTATTCCCCTTCTCTCCTCAATAGTCCCTCAACTTCCCCACTTTCCTTCCAGGTTTCCAACAACAAACTGAACAAGAAGTCTTTGAGCCCTGCAACTAATTCCCAAATCACCAGGGAACAATTCCTAACAAAAATATCACTTGGAGAGAATGCTCACAGGCCTGACAACCTGCCTCTTCGAAAACAAATATCTCACCTATAGAGACCAATCATGGGCTTGAGAACCTGCCTCTTCGACAAAAAAAATTATGGTTACAATAAAAAAACCCCTTACAATTTTCTCTTTGCAGATAAGGTAATAGTCAGATTTTCTAGATATTCCAACCCCTTCTCCACATGAGAAAAATGAATGAATAATATTGAATGATTTTCCCCCACAAAATACACTAAGGCGAACAATATATATTGCATGCCTTAAAATCGACATTTTTCACCTTCAAAACTAGCTTTAGCCACTTGGTGACTTGTTCCCATCCTCGAGAACTTAGGATAAAATAATTATCCATAACTTACACTTTTTCAGAAATATTAATAAAATATTCCCTAGGACTTAAGCAGGGATGATTTTAAGGATGGAAATTTATTTTAAAATGTAGGAACCTTGGCGAATCTTACTAATCCTTCATATGCCAACTATAAATGTTTGGCGATATTTTTGTAAAAATATTCAAATTTCAAAGGATTTTATATAGTTTTTATAAAATTTTGGCAATTTTTCAGGTAAAATAATTTTATCCTATATAATTTGGGCGAATGATTTTTAAAATAGCGAATCTCCTTTTTGGAAAAACCATGGAAAATTAGCCCATGAGCGAAATTTAGCCACTAAAATCATCCATGGACTTAAGTACCCCCCCTTTTCCCTTTTCTAGTGGAGTTAGTCCCCTGTCTCTTTTTGCAATGTACCCATCCACCCATAGGTTGTCCAAGCTACTTCAAAACTTACTTCTGAACTGATTTCAAATTCTGATGAATTTTTATTTAACAAAGAGCATGAAATATTCACATGCAGATATCAAAATTCATTCTACAACATAAAAGAAATAAATATAATTCCATACACATTAATAACGAGAAAGAATGTACATTATAAACATGAATCTCAAAGATAATAATTAATCATAGAAAAAATAAAGATACAGGTAAATAAAACCATGGAAGAGAGAACTTATATTTAATGAAACAAACCACCAATTGGCTACAGACCAAGGATGTTCCACCCAACCATAGAAACTGTTGGTCCAAGTTTTAACAACAATGTCACCCCTGAGCCATGGCTATGAATCCACAAGGACGATTATAGGGTGTTACTTAGCGTCCCAAACCAATGAGAAGTCAAGCTCTCACAGGCTTCTCAACACACAAAACAATCCAAAGTACACCAACTCTCGTCTTTCGAGCCTCCACAACCCAAGAGAATGGACCCCCTTCTCTCCCATGCAATCCCTCAGAATGCCCACCTCCTTCCACTGATCTAATGCATATAGTCAAGAATCTCCATGCTGGGACACTCAGGATTCACCGTTGTGAGAAAAACTTAACACATGCCAATGCATCTCAAACATACAAGCATTAATTCATGGTTGAAATACACCAACAATCATTACATCCAACAAAACAATGGTTTCTCTCCAACAATTTGCTTTTCCTTCCCAATCCAAGATCAAAATGAATGAGGAATGAGGAGTGGGTGAAAGAGAGAATGAAGATATAGAACATAATTAAATGTGTGAACCCCCAAACAACCAAAAGATGGGTTTATATATATTTCTTGGAAATCAAGAACCACATGGCCTTTCCCAACAATCTAATGTAGCCACTTCTCTCAATTAAAAAATTTATGGGTAAATAAAATATAATAAAAGGATTAACCCCCTTAATCCCCCTCTCTCATGGAATCATATCCCCCTATAACTCTTTTCCTTGTTCGTCTAACAATGATCGATGTATTTTATTATTAATAATGACCAAAACATTACATTTCCTAGGCACACTTTCTTCTTTTAATTGTTTTGGCACTCTGGCCTTTCATAAATTAACAAAATACATTATTTAATATGGGGACTCAAAATTGCGGTATTGCATTCCCCTCCCCCTTATTTTGGCACTGTCCTTAGTGCATACTCAAAAAATAAATTCAAAATTTCAAAATTATTCAAAAAATTGTGGGTACTCTACCCACATGGCATCTCCATGCTCCCAAGTACCATCTTCAGGACCGTAGCAGATCCACTGAATTTTTACCATCTCTATGACTCAATTCCGGAGCATTTTGACTTTTTTGTCCAATATGTGCACTGGTTGGACCTGAAAGTCTCCCTCTGACTCTACCTAAAACAAATTCCAATCAATAACATGGTTAGGATCATGTACATATTTTTTTAGCGAAGAGACATGAAATACATTATTCACATTAATGGAAGAAGGCAATGCAAGCATGTATGCAACTAGTCCTATTATGTTTAATATCTCAAATGGACCACAGAATCTAGTTGCTATCTTTGTACATCTACCCAACTTCAGTGATCTCTTCTTGGGATTCACTTTCAACAACACATGCTCTCCCACTTTAAATTCTCTAGCTGTCATGTTCTTATATGCATAACGTTTTTCTCTATCTCGAGCTGCCTTTAAATTCTTCTTAATTCTAACCATCTGGTCTTCCATATCCTTGAGAAATTCTGGACCAAGTACCACTTTGTTTGCAGGGTTGTCCCAACTCACTGGAGTGTTGCATTTCCTACCATATAAAGCTTCAAATGGGATCATTTTCAATGAATCTTGATACACATTATTATAGGAAACTCAACCAAGTGCAAGTAATCTTCCCACTTAGATAGATTATCCATCACATACATTCTCAACATGTCTTCAATTACTTGTTTGATTCTCTCTGTCTTCCCATCTGACTATGGATGGTATGTTCTGGTAAAGTTCATATTTGTATCAAATCCTTTAAACAACCCCCTCCATAAATTTGAATTAAACTTTGTATTTTTGTTTTAAACAATTGCCTTAGGTATCCCATGCAACCTAGAAATCTCCCTCATGTAAATTTCTGCAATATTAGTTGTTATATGAGTCATTTTTACAGGAACAAAATGAGCAGCCTTTGTCAATTTATCAACCACTACCATTATTGAATCATGGTTCCTTGTTGTCCTAGGCAATTTAGTTATAAAATCAATGGTTACCACTTCCCATTTCTTCTCTAGAATTGGTAATGGTTGTAGGAAACCTGTTGGGTGCCTATGCTCAGCCTTCACTCTCTAACATTCCATACATATGGAAAGGTAATCAACAACATCTTTCTTCATTCCTAGCCAAAAGAATTGGCTTCTTATTGCTTAAATTGTTTTTTGGTAACCGAGATGTCCAACATATGCAACATTATGCATTTCTTTTAATACCAAATTCCTAAGTTCTCCAAAACTAGGAACATAAAGTATATTTTTATGCATAAGTAATCCATCTTCCTTCATCTCATATTACTTAATTTTTTGTTGTACATTTTCCTATTGTAATCTTTATTTCACCTATAGGTAATGTTGATCTGTAACAAAAATATCTAAAATTCTTCTCTTTAAATCTGATTGATGCATACTAATGGTTATAACATGCATGATATGTATTATTCTACTAAGTGCATCAACAACTTTATTTTATTTTTCTTTGATATTCTTGATGTCAAAATATAATTCACTTAAAAATTCCATCCAACTCGTTTTCCCAACATTCAAAGTTGGATGTTCAAAAAGATATTTCAGACCATTGTGGTTTGTTCTTAATTCAAATTTCTTCCCTATGAGATAATTCCTCCACATATTCAATGCATGAACAATGACAACAAGTTCCAAGTCATGTCTGGCATAGTTCCTCTCATGTTATTTAAGATTTATGGACTCATAACCAATGACATGTCCATTTTGAGTGAGGAATCCACCAAGTCCTTCCTTGCATGCATCTATACATACCACAAAACTTCCATTTGGGTCAACAATATTTAAAATAGGTGCACTAGTAAGTAATTCTTTCAAAAAATAAAGTTCTCTTCACACTCATTTGTCCATTCAAATTTAATTCCCTTCTTTTTCAAAGAAGTGATGGGATGAACAATCTTAGAGAACCATGTTATAAATATTATGTAGTAACCAACTAATCCCATAAAATATTTGACTTCTGAAACATTCTTGGGTGTTTTCCATCCTCTAATGGATTCAATATTTTTTGGATCCACTGCTATACCTTGTTCTTAAATAATGTGTCCCAAGTAATGGATTTGTTCTTGGTAAAAAAAACACTTACTAAGCTTGGCATACAACTGATGTTCCCTCAAAACTTTCAATACCAATCTCAGGTGATGGTCATGATCTTCCTATGACTTAGAATAGATAAGTATGTCATCCAGGAATACTATGAAAAAATTATCCAAATAACTTTTGAAAATGCCATTCATTACGAACATAAAGACAGTTGGTGCATTGGACAGTCCAAATGGCACCACTACAAATTCATAATGCCCATACCTGGTTCTAAAGTCTTCCTTATTGATGTCTTCTTCCTTGATTCTTACTTGATGGTATCATGATATCAAGTCTATCTTAGAAAATATATTTTCCCCTCTTAGCTGAACAAAAAGGTCATCAATTTTGGGTAGAGGGTATTTTTTCTTTACAATGGCTTTATTCAATTGTCTAAATTCAATACATAGCCTCTATGTTCCATCCTTCTTTTTGACAAAGAGTATAGGTTCTCCCCAAGGTGAAACAATGAGACGTATGTTCCCTTTCTTCAACAATTCTCGCAACTTCATTTGTAATTCCTTTAATTCTGGTGTACTCATTATGTAATGTGTTTTTGACACTGGGGCATCTTCTAGTACTAAATCAATAGAGAAATATATCTTCGTCTTTGGTGGAAACCCTGTTATTTATTGGAATACATCTTCAAAATATTGCAGCACCAAAAAATATTCAAGGCTTGGCCCCTTTGTCCTTTATGGCTCCTCCACATGTGTAACACCCCTCTATTACGGCTAAGAAATCGAAGCATAAAATCTACAATTTGTTTTTTTGCATTAGGAAATTAGCATCAACAATATAAATCCTAGCAATGAAAAATCAACGACATCCTAAGTAAAAGAATTACCAGCTACTCATCATTGAAATAAATAATGACGCATTCAATGCATCAACAAAAAGGATAGGGACACATAAACATAAATAACGTTGTCGCTTAGCACATCACCATCAACTTGAAACAATTTATAAACAATGATCATCCAAATAATGAATATTAAAATGACTACCCTCCCAACCTACCCTGCAAGGTTAGGACCTCTAGGACACATAAGCAACACTCAAGCCCAGGATCCAATTGATTTTTACCATTTAAGGTCTCAGGGATGGTGACTATTCTGAGGAACAAGGAGGTGTATACATCCCAATAACAATCAAGTCCACACCAACTAGATCAATCATTCAATCATAATCCTCAATTAATCATGGTGCAAGGGTAATCATCATATTTATCAATCATACATCAACATTTAATTCATGGCGCATGTGATATCAATTTATAAAGATCATTCATCAACATTAAATATTCATTGCACGCGAGAGTAAACAAACTCTAGAACAATCACATGTCACCTTAATTAATGGCACAAGAGAAAAATAGTTCCTAAATCAGTCACATATCGACATAAATTCAAGACACAAGATTAAATAAAAACTTATTCATGACACAAGAGTGATCAACATTAAATTCAAAGGTGCAAGAGAATAATTAAGAAGAAATCACATGCCCACATAAATTAAGGCACGCAAGTAAATTTTATTACTAAACTAATCATGCATCACCATTATTGTAATGCACACGAGTAATCAAAAGCGTAAACATTTATGCATCATCATTAGTCCATGGAGCCACACAATCTAACCACTTAACCATTAGCATAAATGAAATCATCCATCACATTAAATTTTGTTCGTGCAAGAAGTCTAATTTATAAACAATCATTCATTACATCATATTATCATTGCACACAAGAAGTATAATATCTAAAACCATCATTTATTACATTAAATTCCATTTGCCTAAGAATTCTAATATCTAAAAAATCATACATTACATTATATTTTCAGTGTGCGCAAGGAGTATAATGACTCAATCAATCAATCCAACGTCCACATTATTATAAGGCGCAAGAGACTCGAAGTACCTATATTAATCAATTTTTCAATTGATATTAAATGTAACGTTGAGGAAGGAATCAATTCATAATGATTCATAAAACCACATGTGCCCAATTACGATCCTTGAACAATTAAATAGAATACATTATATAATTTTCTAATTAACATATCTAAACATTCTATTGAACCAAAACATTCAACCACTCGTTGTTGCAAAAACATTAAGGGGAATGACACCATGTCATACAAGGGTAAAATAAATACCACATATAATTTAATGGGGCAACAAATTAGCAATTCCCACTACTAAAACATGCCTAGAATTTTAGTTTCCAAAACTACTAACTTCTCAGTCAATGCCCTAACCCTTCTTACATTTTCCCCTATGGTAATCTCTTAATAAGTCTTAAGAGATAAGGAGAATAATCGAGGAATTTACTGTATCTAGGGTAGATTTACACCATCTTCTTTTACCAAAAATTTAAATGCTCAAGGGCTATTACTATTTTTCAATTATTTGCATAGAGCTAGCTAGTTGTTTTACAATCCAAATGAAGGATATTTTTCCACTTGCATCAGGTTCTATTAAAACA
>JZKD02S1973245.1:12714-25157 GCA_000966675.3 Picea glauca | reverse complement strand
GACGACACTATTTATGTTTATGTGTCGCTATCCTTTTTGTTGATGTGTTGAATGTGTCATTATTGATTTCAATGATGAGTAGTTGGTAATTCTGTTACTTATGATGTCATTGATTTTTCTTTGCTAGGATTTATATTGTTGACGTTTGTTTCCTAATGAAAAAAAAATGTACCTTTTATGTTTCGATTTCTGATCCAAATGATCTTTTAAACGAAAATGGTTGAGTTATTATGCATACGTTAAATTACCATTTAGGAAACTAATGAAAGAGGAGCAATTAAAGAGGAAATGTGAAATCCATATAAACATGTACATATCTAAAATAAATCATGAGGATCAAAAAACCATAAAACACCAAAATGATAATAGAGTTTGGCAATCTCACCTACGTCTCTGGGCCTTTGTCTCAGTGGGTGAGTCTTTCTTATTTTTGTTCAAAGATTTAAAATTACATCACATCAGTGCCAAAAGGATTACAAACTGATCTTGTCTTGTTCTACCAGATCTCAGGAACCTAACAAAACTGACATCAATGAAAACGGATGACCGGAGCTCCCATAAATGGCTCTCAAAGGTGCTCTCTTCAACAACTTCCCTACATAAAAATGGATTTGGCTTGGAAAATATTCAGCACAAACCTATTATGAACCTCCTCCTTGGCTCCAAGAACCTGTTTTTTTATATATCTGAAGTTGGTAACAATCTCTCAACTTCCCCCCAAGATCTGGCCTCAAAAAGGGCCCAATATCCCCCAAAAATGACCAAAATCCTACAAATTTGCTGATAAAATCAATTAAAAAACCATATTATAATGTTAAATACGCACTTTTGGCACATTTTATGGGTGCAACCCTTTTTTCTCAGCTCATGGTCATATGGAGGGTCTCCATGTGGCCTCAGACCAGGTTGTTGGTGCGTTAGCCCCTTACCCATTGGCCCTTGGTCGCAGGTGTGGCCCATGTGCCCACTGCTCAGACCTCCATGCTCACTCACATTAGATAGACCCCTAGTCGCGCTTCCTGGTCGGCAGGCTAGCCCGACCAACCAAGCACCAACCCTACACCTCCGCGTTAATCTTTTAACACTGGATCATATGGTAATAGGTTCGAACCCCAAGGGCTAGGCTGCACTTTATGCGCGCCAAACGATAATCAACATGGTCAAACGATATGGTCATGTGGTAGCTTTGTACCGAGGGCTAGGACTAGGCCCCATCCCCTTTTCTGCCTGATTATACACCATATAAAAACATAAAACAAATCTGCACCAACATATGGTACAAACCACCAAGTAGACAGGCTGGTAGCTCGACCTATGCCAAAACACTCCCCCTCTGTCGGAGGTTTCATGTTCAAATCTCATTGAGTCCAAACATATTTTGAAATCGAATAACCAATATAGGGGTGCCACGTGACATCCCAGGACTGGGCTATGTGGCACCTTCCCATTCGACCAATGAATGCCACATGTCAAAAAGTCATTCAAACAACTGTCCACATATTCCATGTGTCTGCTTTAATTGTATCATGCCACATGTTGTATGGTCGTGCCATGTGTCACCCTTATAGTGGTGACATGTGTCACTCCCTGATTGGTCCACCTGTCTAACACATCATCAATCTGTATGTCCACCCACCCTGGCACGTGTCAGTCTGTACGCCCAGTCAGCACACTGAACTTGCCACTGTACCTTGCCACATCATTTGTATGGTCGTACAACCTGTACAATCAGCTTCCACGTGGAACTATACAGACTATACGGACTATACAACCATCATTTGTTTTCATGTTTGGCCAAATGAACAAACCGCGATATCTTGATCATACAACGTCCATTTGAGCTCGTTCAAGTTGCGTTGGTTCATATCGATGAGGAATACACACACGTCTATTTTGAAGCCATTATGAGAAATTTGATTCATAGGCCTTCCTGGACCCATTTTGGTCCTAAGATCCAATTTTGGATCACACCTACCCACTAAAGACCTTTTTTATCTTCCAAAAGGTTACTAATAAGTCATCAAGTGCAGGATAGGCCACCCAACTTGTTCTTTGTCTTTAAACTATGTCTTGTGCACCTGTCTCATCAAGATCAACTATAAAACAATCATGATAACTGACAGCATACTGTTAGCCACTTGTACTCTGTCACATCTTACTGAAGCCACTATCATCCATGTTGAGAACATTACTCATGATAGAATCAAAATTATGACTGCAAATGATCTAATATGTTTATAATACTTGCACAACATTAGCTTATCTTGAAGCAAAGTGTGATTGATTTCCCATTCTACAATGATCTCATGTTCTTGCTTAAGATCAATTAATTGACTTGAAACAATTATAGGTGTTTTTCTTTCTTGATATGCCTTTCTTAATTGTTCCATAGTTTGAAGATAATTATTTTCCTTTAAATGATGAGCATGAACCACATATTCTTGACCTGCTTTGATTAAGTGATATTGATTATTTTCCCTATAGAAGATTGCTTTAGTATCATACAAGTAAGGACTGCCTAAGACCATTCCACATTCACTTAGTGGCACCACATCACATGTTACCTCGTCCACAAACTTAGATGAAATTGCAAATTTTAAGGTGCACTTCTTTGTTATGTGCATTTGATGATTGTTTCTTATCCATTTAAGTGTGTAATCTGATGATGCAGTTGTGTGTTTAATCCCAATTGTTTAACCAAATCCTCTTAAATTAAGTTAGATTGAGATCCACTATCTATCAATGTGTTGACCTTAGTACATCACATTATGACCCTTATATGAAACAATTTACTTCTAGCATCAAATCCATCATCATTTTTACCTGTCAAACCAACCAATGAAACTTTATATTCATCACTTGAATCTGATCCCAAGCTTGTTGGTCATGTTGTTGCTGCAATTGTTTGCCTCCCTTTCTTTTCTTTGAACCACTTAGGTCTCTTCTCAGGATTCAATTGCCAACAGCGGTCCTCATCATGCCCCTCTTTCTTACAATGCTTGCAAGAGGGATTCTCTTCCTTTTTGGCCACTGAATTTTCCTTCTTGCCATTCCACTTCCTTTTGTCCTCTTTCCTTGAAGATGATTTCCATGATACACCAACACATGTTTTCCCTGATTCAATGTATGTCGCTTGAACATAAAAGTCATCAAGATTAGTTGGTCCAAACATGAATACAATATTTCAAATATGTGCAGGTAAACCTCCTATCTACTTCATAAAAGTTTCTTGGGTATGTAAAGGAATATCTAACATCAATTCCATTTTACGAAATCCATCTGTGTATTCTTGCATTGTTTGTCATTTTCTTAGTTTAAGAGCTTTCCATTCAATTAAAGATTTTTATTTATAACCCAAAGGATATATTTTCTTTCTAATTTCATAAGCAACAACTTGCCATGATGGAAATACATTAACCACTTGTTGCGTGCCATTTTGCAACTTTCTTTGCCACCAGATGAGTGATGTGTTTACAAGTCTAAGTAATTCCAACTTGATATGAGTTGACTCATCCTTGATTTGTTGCACACTGCAATAAAAATCCATCTTTCTGACCCAATTATCAATTCTCTCTACATTTAATTCACCATCATACATAGGTAATTCAAATTTCACATCAAGTTTAAGTAAAGGCATTTCATTCTTATGCTTATGGACATGTTTTCTTGAGGTGCTTTTAGAACTTGAACTTGAAGAAGAAGGAGAAGAAGGAGGTGAATAAGGAGGTGAAGGAGGAATTTGAGGAGGATCCTCTCCTTATTCACTTTTTACCTTTGAAGATTCACCAAGAACATGTCTCTTTTGTTCCAGGTAATCCTCATACAAAAACTTCATCATCTCCAACATGGCAAAGAAAGTTTTTCGAAACTCTTTCTCATCCTGAGAAAGTCCCTCTTCCGATGCCATCTTCTCACTTTGAGAAGTTATTTTTCTCAATCCAATCAATGGATTCTCTTCAACAAGATTGACTTCACCACGATATATCTTTTCCTTGGTAATCATGCAAACTCAAAACCAAACGTCAACTAGCTTTGATACCACTTGATCTGAAAGGATCTTTTAAATGACAATGGTTGAGTTATTATGCATGTGTTAAATTACCATTTAGGAAACTAATGAAAGAGGAGGAATTAAAGAGGAAATGTGATAGCCATATAAACATGTATAGATCTAAAATTAAGAATGAGGATCAACAAACCATAAAACACCAAAATGATAACAGAGTTTGGCAATCTCGCCTACGTCTCTGAGCCTTTTTCTTAGTGGGTGACGCTTTCTTATTTATGTTAGAATATTTAAAAGTACATTAAAATAGTACCAAAAGGATTACAAATTGATCTGGTCTTGTTCTACCATATCTCTGGAACCCAACAAAACTGACGTCATTGAAAACATATGACCAGAGCTTCCAGAAATAGCCCGCAAAGGTTCCCTGCATAAAAATGGATTTGGCTTGGAAAATCTTCAGCATAAACTTGTTTTGAACCTCCTGCTTGGCTCCAAGAACCTTTGGTTTCTATAAATCTGAAGTTGGTAACAATCTCCCAACTTCCCCCCAAGATCTGGCCTAAAAAAGGGCCCAATATCCCCCCAAAATGACCAAAATCCCACAAATTTGCTGATAAAATCAATTAAAAAACCATATTATAATGTTAAATATCCACTTTTGGCACATTTTATGGGTGCAACCCCTTTTTCTCGACTCTTGGTCATATGGAGGGTCTCCATGTGGCATCAAACTAGGTTGTTGGTGCGCTAGCCCCTTACCCATTATCCCTTGGTCGTTGGTGTGGACCATGTGCCCACTGCTCATACCTCCACGTGTACTCACATTGGATAGGCCCGTGGTCGGCGGGCTAGCCCGACTGACCAGGCGCTAACCCTACACCTCCGCATTAACCATTTAACATTGGATCATATGGTAATAGGTCTAAACCCCGGGAGCTAGGCTCCACTTTATGCGCGCCAAATAGTAATCAACAAGATCAAACAATATGGTCGTGTGGTAGCTTTGTGCCAAGGGTTGGGTGTAGGCCCCAACCCCTTTTCCGCCTAGTTATACACTATATGTAAACATAAAAAAAATATGTGCCACCATATGGTAAGAACCACCATGTAGGTGGGATGGTAGCTTGGCCTATGCCAAAACTCTCCCCCTCTACTGGAGGTCGCATGTTCAAATATCGTTGATTCCAAACATATTTTGGAAACCAATAACCAATACAGGGGTGCCATGTGGCAGCCCAGGAATAGGATATGTGGTACCTTCCCATTCGACTAATGAATGCCACGTGTCAAACAGTCATTCGACCAACTATCCACATCTTCCACATGTCTTCTCCTAATGTGCCCTGCCACATGTGCCACGTGTCGTATGTTCGTGCCACATGTCACCCTTATAGTGGTGAGACGTGTCACTCCCTGGTTGGTCCACTTGTCCGACATGTCATTAGTATTTACGCCTAGTCACCCTGCCATGTGTCAGTCTATAATCCTGGTCAACACAATGAACTTTCCACTGTACCTTGCCATGTCAATTGTATGGTTGTATGACCTGTACAGTCAGTTGCCACGTGGAATTGTACGGGCTGTACAATCATCATTATTTTGCATGTTTGGCCAAATGAACAAGCCACGATATCTTGAGCATACTACATCCATTTGAGCTCGTTCAATTTGCGTTGGGTTCGTATCGACGCGGTTTACACACACGTCTATTTTGAAGCCATTCTAAGAAATTTTATTTTTAGGCCTTCCTAGACCCATTTTGGTCCCGAGATCCAATTCTGGATTAGTTTCCTAGTCGTAACGGAGGGGAGTTACATATGGTATCAGAGCAGGTTCAACACCATGACTTAGGGTCATTATGACTTCCATTGTATTAAACACTTGATTAACAATTTATCACTAGTTAAATTGAATTGTGTCCTTGCATGTAATCATGGTTAGAGGATGTCGCGAAGGTAGATGATGTGGTGCTAGGGGAGGAGGTGTGACTCCTCCAGTAGCATCCATACCATAAGGGTCTAACCCCCAAGGAGAAGAACAATTCATTGGATAGGAGTAGAATGTTTTGGGGGATGTGGTTGGGTTGATGAGGTCCTTTCAGAGGATGTCATAGGTCTTGATTAATTGTCTAGATAGAGATGAGGCTAGGGTGCCTATACCCCTTGAGGGTCCACAACGTGCCCCAAATTGTACTGGTAGCATTTAGAGAGAACTCGATAAGGTCAAGCTTCCCAAGTTATTCGGTTCCATGGACAACGTAGCCACCGAGGCATGGTTGGAGAACATGGTGATGTGCTTCACATTTCGTGACTACACCTCCAACATGAAGGTCCACATGGAGGTCTTTCAGCTGAAGGGGAACACTCTTCTATGGTAGCAGATTCTCCTACTGCAATTGAACATGAACATTTAAGGCATGTTATCTCTGGCGAAGGCATTGTTGTGGATCCAACAAAGGTAGAGGCTATTATGCAATGGCCCATGCTGACAAATGTACCAGAAGTACGTAGCTTCATGGGTTTAGTTGGATATTATCGATGGTTCATCGAAGTTTTTTTGAAGATAGAAAATCCACTTACGGAACTGCAAGACAAAAACAAGAAGTTACATAGAAATGCATGGAAGAATTTCAAAGGCTCAAGTATCTGTTGATGACAATGTTGATACTAAAAGTCCCCAACATGGATGAGGACTTCTTGGTATGCATAGACGCATCTGAGGAAGGCTTGGGTGGAGTCTTGATGTAAGACAGTCGAGTGATCGCTTACATATCAATGAAGTTAAGAAAGCATGAGGAGAAATACACAACACACGATTTGGAGTTGTTGGCCATTGTGTATGCCCTGAGAGTGTGGAGGCACTTCCTGATTGGACGAAAATTTGAACTGAAAACAGACCATTGTGGTTTGCAACACATTTTTACGCAAAGTGACTTGAACATGCGACAAAGGCATTGGTCAGAACTTCTTAGCAAGTATGATTTTGAGATTTCCTACATAAAAGGAATAGTGAACAGAGTGGAATATGCGTTGATTTAGAGACCATGCATATTTTCGATGATACCTCCTCAGACAAATCTTAGAGAAAATATTCTAACTATACAGTGTGACAATGAATGGTATAAAGAGGTTAAGGAAAATATCGGACAAGACACCATGTTCATACCAAAATTTGAAGGATATGCTTGGGACAACAACAGATTGATGAGGTATAACAACCATATTTACGTACCGCTTAATGACGAGTTGAGAATTTTGATCTTAAACAAAGCTCATAGAGCAGTGTACATGGCTCATCCATGAGTCACAAAGATGAGGGAAGACCTTAAGCCCTTATCCTTCTGGAAAGGCATGAAGGAGAACATAGTTAACTACGTGGAGAGGTGTCTGGAATGTCAGCAAGTGAAGGTTGAACATAGACATCTGAAAGGATTACTACAACCACATGCTATTTCAAAATCAAAATGGGAGGTCATTTCGATGGAATTTATTGTTGTATTGTCGCTGACGAGAAGGAGGCACGATTCAATTTTCGTGGTAGTAGACACTCTCAGGAAGAGTGCACATTTTATCCTTGTGCATACAATGTATCAGGTTCCATACATATCTATATTTCTTATCAATGAGATTGTGATATGGCGTGCCTAAAAGTATCATATTTGATCGACAATCGTTGTTTACAGGATGATTTTGGACTAGTTTTGAAGAGGCCTGGGGAACCCAACTTAACTTTAGTACATCATATCACCCGGAGACAGATGGGCATATAGAAAGAATGAACCAAATCTTGGAAGATATGTTGCGTATGTACGTGATGGACCAACATAAGCGTTGGGAAGAGTTATTTCCACTTGTAGAGTTTGTGTACAACAATAGCTATGAAAGAACAATTAAGATGGTGCCATTTGAGTTTATTTATGGGAAACTATGTCGAATGCCTTTGAGTTGGGATCGACTTGAGGATAGGGTCTTGGTAGGAGCAGAAGCGATCCAAGAAATGGAATAACACATGCAAACGATAAGACAAAGGATTAAAGAAGCGCAAGATTGGAAGAAGAGTTATGTTGATGTGCATCACATTGACCATAGTTATGAAGTTGTTGATCGAGTCTTATTGCGGGTGAAACCGCATAAGAGTTCGATCAAGTTTGGAAAGGGTGCTACACTCTCTCCTAGATTTGTGGGACCTTTTGAAGTGGTGGAAAAGAAAGGGCTTGTGGCCTTTCAACTAGCCTTACATAATTATTTGAGGCATATGCATGATGTTTTGCATGTATCTGTTTTGAGAAATTATGTTAGTGATCCTAAACATGTGATTAACATGAGTTCCTTGTAGGTGTCAGACGAGGATGCACTCACGACGGAGCCAATCCGAATTCTATACCATCACATTCGACAACTACGGTGTCAATTAGTCGATCAATTCAAGGTCCTGTGGGACAATTGTAGTCCACACTCAGCTACCTGGGAGGATGCATATGATATGCGCCAACAATTTCCATATTTGTTTGATAGTTAGACATTTAGATATTTTCAGATACTTTATTTACTACATTTATGTACTGTGAAACTTCGAGACAAAGTTTAAAACAAGAGGGGGTGTATGTAACATCCCTCTCTTGCGAGCACATGTTATTGACTTATTCTTTGAGGACATTTGCRTRCAAGTGATCCGGTTTTAGTACATGGTTGTATGTTCACTTATGGATTATTATGATGATGTTGATGAATTATTATGTTATGTTATTTGATAACGTAGTTCACCAGTGAAACCAACGAWTATTTTYGCCTCATATGTCACACTCTTATCAATTAAAGAACCATCCATCCATCCCTTCCTATTCCTCAGGGAGAAAGAAGGGGGAAAGGTACTTACCAGGTGAAAATGAGGTTCGGGAAGATATGAAATTCTATGGGGTTATGGGGTCCGGTCGGGTGAAAATGTTTGAGTGGAAGAAATAGAAAGGAGAAGAGATGAGTAGAAGGTCAACCCTGAGCTCTGAGAAGGTCAGGTAAGGTCCTGGTCAACCCTTCATTATAGTTCAGGAAGATATTTGAGGCCTTTTATTTCTTCCCCTCAAAGATCTCTGCGAGTTCGGGAAGATATAAAGTGATCCCTTACCTTATAATGAAGGTAAGTAATCACCTTCTCTACCACTTTATTTGGGGTTTGTTTGGGGTTTACATACAATCACAACCAAGGAGAAAAGTTTTTTATGGTTTCATCTCAAAGGAATTCTTATCACTTGGTAGATCCAAGTCCATGGCCTATTTTGGGTTCACTCAAAGCCTTGGAAACCACTATTGGAGGTGTTATGTACATGTACTCATTTACAGGGGATGCAACACTCCTTAGTTTGGGCTCGATATTCATCCCATATACCATGTTCGTATGGTAGCGCGATGTTATACGTGAATCCACGTTGGAGGGACATCATACCAAAGTTGTACAATTAGGACCTCGATATGGTTTTATTCCGTCCATTGTATCGGATGTCATGTTCCTCTTCGCTTTTTCTCAGGCTTATTTTAATTCTCCTTTGGCACCTGTGGTAGAGATCGGAGGTAACAAACCCCCCAAAGGGATTGGGGTTTCAAATCCTTGGGAAATCCATTTTCTTAATACCCCCATTTCCCCTCCATCCAGAGTTGTCGTAACTTGGGCTCATCATGCTATACTCGCGGGGAAGGAGCAACAAGCAGTTTACACTTCAGTAGCCACCATTTCACTGGCTCTAGTATTCACTGGGTTCCCAGGAATGGAGAATTATCAATAACCTCCCATTGTCCCGGATGGTATTCATGGTTCTACCTTTCCCTCAGCAACCGAGTTTCATGGTTTTCATGTTATTATAGGTACTATTTCCCCAATCATACATGGTATTCGCCAATATCTGGTTCATTTGACCAAGGAGCATCACGTTGGCTTTGAAACAGCTGCATGGTACCGACATTCCACAAACATGGTTCGGTCATTCCCATTTGTCCCTATCTATTGGTGGGGAGGTCTATGAAGAGATGAACAAGTGGATTGATAAATGAAATATCAGGGATAGAGAGAACCAAGCTTTTCCAAAGTTTTATTGTTGCTTCCCCACTCGCTTTGATTGTCATATCAAAAGTTTTTTCCACTTTTCTACAAGATATCTATTTATTCTGGCATATTAATGTGGGGATCAAAGAGATTATGGCAGATCATGTTCACCAAGGAATGACCCTAAATTGGATTTTCATCTATCTGGGATCGTTCCTTTTCATAGTAATAAAAGATGTTTTCCTGTTTCCTTCTTATTTTATGAACAAATGGAATAACCCAATGGATTGACTACTATGAGAAGAAGTTTATCGCCTTTCTTTCTTCCCCTCAATCTAACTAGGTCAGGTTATCACGAAAAAAGAAAATCATAATTGAATATATAAATAATGATGCCTTCTTCCCTTCCGACTTGTATCGTTGAGGCTTCCCTTATTACTTTCCTTCCCATCTAATTAACTGAATCATTTTTCATTGAAACACATGCTTCTACATACAAGCAACTATGGAAATAGACTGACCGAACGTAAGGCGACTTTTCTTAACTCTTTATGACTTGCTTATTGGTCGTTGATCCTGCAACCAACTCTTAGGCCATCCATTTATGTTGACCAAAAGAGGTTTCATGGGAAAGGCTCACTAAGTAACACAATCCAGAAGTTGGAGCAACCAATCAATAAGGTTTCCCCCCCCCCCGAGGGGACAGGGCTCACTATACTATATTTGTTTGTTCAGGCAAGCAGGGCTAACACTTCCTTATTTGGGTTGGGAAGGGCTAGCGATGCTATAGATTGGAACTGGAAGTTTTGAAACTTATAAATAAATATGATAGGGAAGGAGAGAAGCCGCTTGTCCGCACCGGGAAAGGTAATTCGATAATTTATTCTCTTCATTCGTTGAGGGTGGCCTATAATTTCCACGGAGAATATTTCCACCCTAGACATTGCAATTTCATCCCATTATTTGCTTCTTCCAATCCTCCTCAATAGCCAATCATATCTATTTCTAAACCGCATTCCTAAACCTTCTTTACCAAGCATAACATCTTCCTCTATTTAGGTGGGGTGGGTGGGGATACTAGAGATTGGGGAATAACAAGTTTCTAATCCATATATAGGTAACGTATGGATAAGCGGCAAAGAATATATATTTGACAATAACCGACCATATGAGGCTGACTGCACTAATATATGGAAAGACTAGAAAACACAATAATGGGGTTATCATATCATCTCATAGATAGATAAGGCTAAGGTTCTCATAAAAGGGTCTGGTTCTAATAGTGGAGAAAAAGGAATAGGATTGAACAAAGATTCCATAGCGAGATGAGGCATATGAATCTTCTTTGGACCTTACTTTTCCTTTTTGTTAATCTGCTTTGCAATAAGCTGTATTGCTAAATAAGGAGTCCAAATTGTAGAGGCTCATCACTCCCTTTAATCCAAAAATCCTACTCTATCACTATGACCAAACATAATCGATTGACCTAGCTAAACCATAGTAGTATCTATCTCTTTGATTCAACAAGTACTAGCCACATTATCCTTAAACATAGGGTAATCTATAGACAGACATGGACTATAATGAAATAACATAATCATCTGGCTACTCAAACATAAAACCATTATATATTATCTCTCTAGCCAGAGATATACAAACAGACATAGGCTTAATCATACTAGTAATATAACTACAAGGCTATACATCCTGCTACTGGTAGGACATCCATCTCTAACACCACAGTAATCCAATGAGAGATAGCTACCCAACCAGCCTATAACTGATCCAACTGACTTGATAGAATAGCATAGTTAACATCAATATACATCATGCTACTGGCATGACTCCGATGATCCAATGACTCTTCCTACCTCTTTCTTCCTGAGTACCAAAAAAAATAAGTATGCAAAAACCAAATGCAAGGAAAGGGAATAGAGAGGAGGGGTAGTCCCCAGTGAGCGATATTCCTGTGAATAGCATGAACATTGGATCCCTCAGAGTGATATCTCCCATGGAAGAGATAGCACGAGGAGAGAGTGTGGGGGATGGGGAGGGGATAGAAAGGATAGGGAAAATTCCTCATTGGGTTTCCTAGTAGCTACGAGTGAACAAGCATGAATGAATGCACAGTACCCGTAGTGACATCCAAGGCCTCCAACAAGAGTCATGGGATGAGAGAAGCGAAGGCATAAATGAACACTCATGAAATGCGTAGGTCACATAGTGAGTGTGAACAAAGCAACAATCGAGGGTTAGCCCAATGACGATTGAGTGTTGTCTCCCATAGGTTCCACCCTGAAGTGAATGATGTTCCCCATCGAAGGAACAACATGAACGAAATCTACAACTAGGCGGGGGTCTAGGGGGAAACCATAAAGTCATTAGCGTTGTTGGTTTCCAT
>JZKD02S1973244.1:542781-555577 GCA_000966675.3 Picea glauca | reverse complement strand
CATATGTGAGTCAAGTCGGCAAGCTATCGTCAGCCTGCATCACCAAAATCATGTCAGAATGTCGTCATCAAATCATCAAATCAAATCAACATCATAACAAACAAATCAACCCAAATGCACACTCCCTGACTCAGTCCGGAGTCCAAGGGGTTCTACTGATGCCTCTGCATCCTCAAGGTCAAAACCCTGCACACTCAATCAAACTGAGTCAATAGCACTCGTCTAATCAAATAGTAACACATCATGTCAATCACATCATAATAAAATATAATAGGTCTAATGTCAAAAGTGTCCAGATCACTTGCGAGCAAGTGTCCTCAAATAATAAGTTGTCTCAGTGCACCAGAGCGGGATGTTACAGCCAGTGATTGTAGATTATAGACGTATTAAATTATTTTTTTGTTGTTGGCACACTTATTTATGTGCGAGTAGGGGTGAATCAATATAAGGTTCCATTTGTTTTCTTACTAAACTGCACTTTATCAATTCATTACTTTACCAACCATAAGAAATCATCAAGAAATGTATATATATATGCAATGCATAGTACACAAAGATTTAACATGGAAACCCAAATGGGAGAAAACCACAAAAAAACTTGTATTCAACTATATTTATTGGAAAAAACCTATTACAGACACCAATCTATTTGTTTGAGCACCAACTCAGCAACACTTGTAGGCAACAACCTATAGTTACAATATTTCAAGGCACCAACTATAACACCTTGTTTTCCCCCAAGACTGTAATTATGCTAAGACTTCATATAAGTATGTTTATGAAGCATGTAATTATGTTTTTATTTAATGAAAACACCAAAAAAACATTGACTGAGATGGAATGACCTTGCAAGTACTGGCCATGATACACAAGTGGGAATTGATGAAGTAGGGATTGATGAAGTGGCACGGAATAGAAAGCTAAGTTGATTTTATGAAGTAAACAGGAAGCTTGTTTAACAATATATCTTATGCTTGCTAATCCTAAACTCATACCTTCTAGTATACCTGATATGAATGAGTCACGTGATTATTTATGGAAGGATAAGGAAGTGGTTGAGGAAATTAAAGGTTGTTGATGGATTGGTATTTTGGAGAAGAAAAAGGCCAATTAGATGACTTGAAAACATGATATTTCGGTTTTCCCTCTCATAATGGGAACTACAGACTACAGGTTTTTTCTGCGGGAAGGCCATGGGAACCCTAAGGAGATCGATCGAGGAGACCACAAATGGAGAACAGAGATGATCCACTCAACCAGAAGGGTGTGGTATCAAATATAGAAGTAACACACACATGAGAGCTGAGAAAATAAAATATGAATCAGATTCATGAGCAGTAGACTCATAGAGAATAGTCGTTGAGAACAGGGGAGTTTGAGATCACAGATTGAGAAAAAGTGAGAGGTTTCCTTGAAGAAAATAGGAAACCCATCCAACTTGAGAGTGATCACCCTGAAGTAGACAATCCCTAAATCTAGACTAGATAAATAATGAACTATAGTTTGGTGCTTACTGGATAGAAACTGACACTAGTAAGGGGACGTCCCTAATGGAATTTTTAGCTGAGGGGGGACTCCTTTGTGTAGAGGAAATCTAGTTGAGAAACCCCTTGATAAAATTGTAGAGTTCCTGAGCTCAGTGGAAAGGGGGTAACTTCTATTGTTGTTAGTGGAGGAAGGAGAGTAGCCTTATTGGATCATCTAAGTTGGAAGCCAGATGAATAATTTGCCTTGTGGTATCATGGCTTGGAATAGGGGTGGTGTACTATAGGAAGACACTCAGTACTGTGGCCAAGGGTTGAGATGAAAGGCATCCTCTCTCAATTAGTCAAAATTGGAAATTTCCCTAGTCATATAAGTGTATAACTTGTTTTATTCAAATTGTGTATGAATTATGTATGTATGTGTGTAATTGTATGGTTAATGGGAAATGTAAATGCTTGTAATTGAAAAAAGGAATATATGAATGGTTGCTTTGAGTTGATGATACCTCATTATCTTATCAAACAGTTAGCTCATTTAAGTGTGGATAGTTTCTTCCCTCATAATCTTGTGGCTTTATATGAAAGCTTGTAGGACATGGATAAAAACATCATTTAACCACTGACGTGGGTGTCGTATTGGTTGGGGAGATCCCTGTGAGGAATAGAGAACCCTAAATCCTGAGGAGGTTCCAATATTTTCTAGAAATCTTGCAAGATATGTAAGAAATACCTTTTGATCAATATTAGTCGGTCTTTATAGTCTTAGAGTAGGCATATAAATCCCTAAGGACCGATAAAGTCTTGAAGAAACCATGAATTTGGCCAAGTTCCTAAGATGGGTATTAACTAGTAAGGAAATCATGTGATGCATTTTGAGAGATTACAGTTGTTGATTCAACTGAATGAGTAAATCTCAACCCTTCTTTAGGAGGGGAAGTATCATCAGGATTGACTGAGTTACAGGAGTTAAGAGAAGTCCAAAAACAACGATGAGATTCTAGAGATGAGATCTGGAATGTTGTTCTCGATGCATCATCGTCGAAGTCTAGAAGGTCATTAAGACAATGTGTTGGCCAAAAGTGTCAACGACAATAAAGGCTTGAGAAATAATAATAGTCGTTGATCAACACATAGGAGAGAGAATATATCCATCGTGTATGTGTGGTAGGTTCTTTTTTTCACAGGGGCAGACCCAGGGTTCAATGGTTCAATAACGCACCAACAAAACCCTAACTATCAAACCTTTCGGCAACACCTACGAAGCATATGAAGTCTCACCTGAGGTAGAGGCAGGGGAGGTTTCAAGACTCAAGTGTCTACAACCTAGCTAGGACATAGATTTGTGATTAAATACTTCAACAAAACACTTAGCCAATAACATTCATCAAGTTCTAACCCTTATTACAGATCAACGCAATAGTAACCAATATTTAAGTACATCTAATCATTTAGCACATAGCATCAGATCAGATCTAATGTTCATTCATATATAAAGCACTAAGAATCAATGAATCAATCTATCAGGCATCAATATTAAGAATATAAATACATAAACACCATGAATAATACTGCACAAAGAACAATAATAGAAGATATATGTGGTTCACCCCAGTGTGGGGCTATGTCCACCAAATATTCTCTTATTTATGAGTCTTTTTCAATCTCCTTACAGGCACCTAGCTACAGAGCCAACTCCGCACAGGACAGGAGATCTGTGCGCACCTCGCTATATCCTCCTTCCCCGAATTAGGTCAAAGAACAAAGCCTTACATAGTTTGTGCACAAAACACTTACAAAACGCTTGCACTTATCTCTACAAGCCTTAATACATTCATGCACTAATCCAACTACTCATGCACTAAGTCACACCTTGGACTGGCTTCGCTTTAAGACATATCTACTTATTTATACATTACAAAAGGGGCCTAACCATGGGTGAACCCATGGGATGACATCCTATACCCATTACATAAACCCTAAAATCCCAAAAATCTCACAAAATGGGTGAGATCCTGAGATCATCGCTTCGTCTGGACGCTCCATCTTTAACCATCCTGTTGAAGTCCCAAAAATGGTCAAGCATGACCAAGGTTCTCTCAAAACTTGGTCTAGGGACAACAGGCCCCCAATACTCACATGTGACTCATCCCGAGTCACTCTGATATGGGAAACACTACTTTGAAGGCCTTGAGCTTAGCTCAATCTGCCTTGACTTGTTCCTTCATCAGAGCCTCCTGCTCGATGAACTCCTGAAGTACTTTCTTGGTGTCAGGCCCTTCCAGGCGTTGTTTTATTATTGTGACCACCTATTCTAGTTGTGTGCCTTGTCCCTTGATCTCTTCAAAAATTTTGCAGGCTTCATCCTGCACTGGCTGGAGTCTCTGTATCACCTCCATAACTCAGCTCTAGATGGCAGTGACCTATTGTTGAACTGCATGCTGCTCCTGCGACCTTTCCATCTTATCCACAACTGTAAACTTCTTTGGCTATGCTTTCACAGTTGACGCTTATTTCTTTTCCTCCTGGAGTTGTTCCTCTAATATCCTCAGCTTCAGGTCTTATGCAAGTGTCTCATAGGTTTGCGCACTTTGATCATTGAGTTTCTTGCTTTCTGAGGCCAATGCCCTGATTCTTTCTACTGCACTCCTGGAATTTTCTTCCCTTCAATCTTGTACTTCTTACAGAGTGCTTGACACTACTTGAAGTTCTATCTCTACTACTCTTGGTTGGAGCTATTGAATAGCCTCAACGAGATTTCCCACTTGGATCTCAATTGTCTCTTCTTCCATCTGTGCCAATCCCGAAATAGAGCGAAGTGCTCTAGTTACTGCCTCTCTCACCACAGTCCACTCTACAAGCAGTTGTTAATTCTCCTTCTAGATTTTCTTCTTGTCTTCTTCAAACTTCTCTTGAAGGTCATCTATCTCTTGTTGTGCAACCCGAAGTTGCTCTAAGGCCTCCTCCTTTTCTTTCCTCAAGGCCTTTGTGGCTTACTCCTTTTCCTTCTGGACTCGATGAAGTTGAGTCTCTGTGGCATCTGCTAATTTACGTAGTTGGGTGGGCTCATACCCAATTCTACATTCTCTACTGAAGATGGCGTAGTGGACACTGTACGGCTCGACTGAATAGCTTTCTAGATGTCTTTCAGTTCTTTCTCAATCCTGTCATACAGTGTTTCTTGTTTGGCTTCATGTCGGTTCAATATTTCCTCGGAAGCATCTTCTATAGCTCAAATGATGAGATCAAGATCATCTATGGTGAGCACATTCTGTGACTGAGGCTTATTGGCTCGGGACTTCTTCCGCGTTGAGGGTTTCTATAGAGAACCCTTCATTTTCTTGTACATCTCAGCCTCTATAAGGGGATCCTTTGGTGGTGTTACTTTTCCCTCTTCCTTTTTGTCTTCTTCCCCTTCCTAATCTTGGGTTACTTCGTCGCCTCCTCCTCCTATAGGTGAGTCAGATGCAGTTTCCTCCGATGCGATGTTCTTTTATACACTATCTATGTCCTGCACTTCCTCCTTTTTATTCTTTCTCTTTGTGTTGCTTGCTCCGTCATACTCGGTTCGAGTGACCAAAGGGCTTCCGATGATGTCAAGGTTAGAAAGTTCTTTCTTCTCGACTGGTACAAGCAATTCGGCAGGCCATTCCTTGGTTATTTCCTCCATGTCTTCATCAGTCAATTTGTAATAGGACTACAACTCCTTTTTTCTTTCATCCCTCCTCGCAGTGATGTAAATGAACTGTCGATATGTGTGGAACTTTGCTATCGTCCTGTAAGTATGAAAGGTGTTCGGGATCATTCGGGGGAATGATTCAATGGCACACTTGAGCTATAAGTAATAAGTGTGGAACACCGCATTTGATTTCCATTGCTTCACCATATCTCTTGTATACCATAATGTGGTGAACCTCGTGGCCAATGGTTCTGATGGATCAACATCAGGGAATGTCGCTCCCTCTGACATCTCCAAAGGGACAAATGATATTAAGATCAATAAACAACTAAAGTGGAACTTGTAGCATTGGTCCTGCACTTCGCGATAGTCCTTTTTCAACTCATTGACGAGGTAGCTCACCCAGTTCATTTGTATCCCTTCGATGCAATTCCCTGCAAGGTCGACTACGAATCCTGTTACTTGCATAGGGTGGTTATTTCTAATGATCTTTCTCTCTATCAGCTAACAAGCTAGGTGCACTGCGCTATCCTAGATGGAGGCTACCTTGTAGCCTTTCTTCCCTTTCTCCACATCGCCATACGCCTCCTTGATGCACTGCACCAAAGAGAGATTTGACGTCTTCCCTGGGTAGAATTTTTGAGGGTCTGGTCCCTGCATGCTTAGTCCATTGATCAAGTGGATCAGTGTCATATCCGCATTGATGCACCTATCCAACCAAAGATACCTACCATGGTAGAACAATAAAAGGAGTTTAACGCACGCATTAACCTCCTAATTTTTGCCAAAGTGAGGGATCTTCATGACGTTCAGGATCATCAATCTTGCAATCTCCTTGATCCATGATTGAGGAACTATCTTGGGATTCTTCCCAGTCATCTTCATCAAGTAGCAATGTGGTGTGAACATTTCGTAATTCTTTCTATGGCTGAGGTTGAAGTCACTTATCTTTAGAGCTAGGATCAATCCTAACTGTCATCCAACTGCACGTATCCCCTTCAGGAGGTACACTGTGATGAGCATGTACTCAAAGTCATGTGGGACGTTGTCATGACTAACCATGCCAGCCAGAGGTGGGATGTAGTTAGGAAAGACCGAAGGGATTTTCTCTGCATTCTCCAGATCATCGCAGTTCTTTCTTCTTTTCTCGGTCGTTGGTCGACTAGAATGACGTGCAGTCGAGGGGGATTCTTGCACTCCTCCCATCGACGAGGATTATATTCCTGTAGACATGAACTTCTCATCCATAAGTTAGATCAAGATTTCTTCTACCGAATTCTCTACTGCACTAAGGTCACCCGACATGCACACTCGTAGTCAAAGAACTCAGGTAGGCAAACAAATACTCAACGTGGTCAAGTCAATGATGAGGTCTAGACAACACAAGGTGGTCTGTGATCACTTCTCTATTAGCTCCAATATCTCAGTTTGCAAAAGTGGTCCTGGTGAGGCATTTGATGGATTAAATAAGAAATATCGTAATAGATTCCTCCAATGGGAAGTAATGCCCCAATCAATACGATTCCATCCATTGTGGCACGGTCCTAATGGTCCAATGGTGGTCTTTCCAGAAATAACTTTGTTTCTAGCCATTTTGAAGCGTTGTTCTAACGGTTGGGATGCCTCCAACGTTCATATAGATTTGTCATGGAGAAGTGTCTTTCTTCATAGTTATGCTAAACCGATGAGGTTCATGTTCTGCAAGCCTGCCTTCTGCGAAGTCTTCTCTAGAACTTCCTGAAGTTTTTCTAACTTTTCCTTGTTCTTACTGAGCTTTCTTGCCTTCTTTCCTATGATCTGAGTCTCTGGATTCCTCTTTCCCTCCTTATTCTTATTTTCTCTTAGCGTAGTAACTTCAAACTCTTTAGAGTCTTCCAAAGGGTTTGAATGTAATACCTCTTCGCTTGCTACTATTGGGGTAGGTTCTCTTCTCTCCTGCATGGATAGGGTTTTCAAGCCTTCTTGCATTCTTGCAAATTCGAAAGATAAGTCTCTGGCTCTCAGTTACTTCGACTTTTCCTCTTGTTCTTCTATTAAGTGTGACATTCTCCTAGCCATGAAGTCCCTTAATTCTTTCTTTTTATGTTCCGTGGCTACCTCTTCTTTTCTTTGAATCTGATCTTTCTCAATCCAGGTGTTTCCTAACAAAAGTGAAAAGGGGGTGTTGTTCTCAAAAAAATTAATGAATTCAAATTCTTCTTTGGTCGATGTTCCATGAGTTATCGTAGGTACATTAGTAACTCTTCCACACAGGGTTATCATCTTTCCTTTAAACAATCCTATCCTTTCCAATGAAGGAATCATAGTTGGCTTTCCCATAATTTCCCAAGTACTTTTTGGCATAAGATTCACATGTGTTTCCTCATCTAATACACAGTCTATGTCGAAGTCTCCTATTCTTGTTTTTATGCACTAGTTTTCTTTTAATATATCTAGTAGACTTATGTTTCTGTGATCATTCAGGGTTTCTTTTAGCTATAATAACATAGATTCTGATTCGTTCTAGTTTTCTAACATATCCCTAGTTTCTTGACCTTCTGCATTGTTTTCTTGTCTCATGTTCATCTTTTAAACTTTACCAATCATTCTAGGTCAATACAAAACCTCATGATCAATGGATTTACAAAAAATACAAGTAGGACCTACATCAGGGCATTCCTTAGCAAGATTTCCCGGTCTTCTACAGCTATAACATAGTGTCAATCCTCTCTTTATTTTAAATGATCCCCAACCTTTCGTGTACTATCCACTAGGATCATAGTGATCGACCTGCAAAAAATTCTTTCTATGATCCTATATCCACTTGTTAGTCAAAAAATTCTTTCTATGCATAGGAATAACATATCTTTCACTATCTCTATCAAATTTATTTAGACCGAATCTTCTTTCTTCTAGTTGTTCCCTAGTTTTCAGACTAGGACAAAATCTATCAAACATACCTAAATTCATACTTTCAAAGAAAACATTTCCACTTATATTACCTTTACTAGAGAAAAAAGATTTAAGATATTACCTCTTTTCTTCATATCGAACTTCTCTTTTAGCATAGAGCTTCACAAGTCAGGTAGAATAATGCGCACTACAACAAAAAATCTACACATGGAGCCTTTTATTTTTCTTCAGTTCCCAACAATCACAGTTTCAAGTCCTGAAAATGGAACCATTTGTTGGCACATAGGTAGACCCAGGGTTCAATGATTCAACATCACACCAAAAAAACCCTAACTATCGGCCCTTTCAACAACACCTGTGAAGTAGATGAAGTCTCACCCAAGGTAGAGGCAAGGGGGGTTGCAGGACTCAAGTGTCTACAACCTAGCTGGGACACAGATTTGTGATTACATACTTCAATAAAGCACTTAGCCAATAACATTCATCAATTTCTAACCCTTATTATAGATCATCACAGTAGTAACCAAGATTTAAGCATGTCTAATCATTTAGCACATAGCATTAGAGAATATCTAACATTCATTCATATATAAAGCACTAAGCATCAATGAATCAATCTATCAGGCATCAAGGTTAAGCACATAAATACATAAACACCATGAATAACATAGCACAAAGCACAATAACAAAGGATATACGTGGTTCACCCCAGTGTGGGGCTACTTCCACTAACTCTTCTCTTCTTTATTAGTCTCTTTCAATATCCTTACATGCACCCAGCTACAGAGCCAACTGTGCACAAGACAGGAAATATGTGCGCACCTCGATAGATCATCCTTCCCCAAATTAGGTCAAATCACAAAGCCTTAGACAGTCTGTGCACAAAACACTTACAAAACACTTGCACTTATCTCTGCAAACCTTAATACATTCATGCATTAAGCCAACTACTCATGCACTGAGGCACACCTTCTACTGCCTTTGCTCTAAGTCCTATCTACTTGTTTATACATTACAAAAGGGGCATAAACATGGGTGAACCCATAAGCCGACATCCCATACCTATTACATAAACCCTAAAATCCCCAAAAAACCGCAAAATGGGTGAGATCCCCTGATCTCCGCTTCACCTAGGTGCTCCATCTTTGACCAACATGTCGAAGTCCCAAAAATGGTCAAGCATGACCAAAAGGTTCTCTCAAAACATGGTCAAGGGCCAATAGTTCCTATTAAAAAATAAAAGAGGTGACAACGTCATGATGACATGGTGAGCTAGTGTGGAAGCTAGAATAATTGTAGGGGTAATGCATGTTTCCAATGGAATGGTTGGTGAGACATGAGTGGTCCTAGAGGGCCTAGAAACCCTTATGGAATCAATGGTAATCTAGACCATGGGATCTGTAGAATGCCCGATTTTGACCATTCGTTGGAGATTGTTGAGCATGTTCGAGAAGCATGGATAAAGGAAAGTGTCAACAATGATGAGGTTTGGGGTTGAACAATAGATATTTATCAGTGGATGGGTGAGATAAAATCTCAACCATGGATCCTAGTGGGACCCACTTGTATCATGAAAGAGAGGTTAAAATAATGGGCTTTATCTTTCATGCAAGTTGGAGGCCTTGATATTTTTCAGATTCATTGGAGGTTAAGTCCCAAGAGCCATTGGATCTAGAGTAGATTAGATAAGGGTGATCGTCGTCAGAATAAGGAAGTTAGGTGAATGGCATTTCATGGGGAATAGAACTCGATGATGAAGAAGGGTTTCATGAATTTGGAACCTTTGATTAGAAATACAAATGGCAAGTGCCATATTAGTACCACATCAATGCCACATAAGATGGAATGAGTGGTAGGGATCCATGTGGGTGCCACGTGGTAGTGACTTGGATTTAGATAAATGAGGGCTTGGGGATTTAGGGAGGATGTAACTTGAGATCCAGAGATTAGATCCAGGCATGGACACATTCATTTGGAAGCTCCAGGTGAAGAAAACTCATCTATGTCCCTTTTAATTTAATAAGATATGAGAAAAGAAGAGAGAAATCTTAACATACCACCATCCTAAGAGAAGGTTAGGGTGTCGGGTGTGTGACAAAGTGGTATCATAGTGGTGTTCAAACTCTAGGATTGAATGGGTCACCAAGGTCACTTGATATTGTTTAAAGAAATATTCTATTGATTTGCTAACATACATAATTTCATCAGTGATGTAATTACTAATAACAATTTTTCTTTCAACATGTAGGACGTACTGAAAGAAACAAAGGTGATTGGTACAACACAACATGGATGACACCTCACAAATCAGAGACAAAGACTCAGATGGTCAGAGGGATAGAGAAACTCCTCCGGATTTGATGGCCACTATTAGAAGTCTGAATGAAGACAATGAAAGGCTTATGACAGCCCAATATGAACAGGAAGAATTGAATGCAGTGTTACTGTAGAGGTTGTCTGAAATCTAGAAACATATGCAACAAGGCCCTAGTAATGCAAAGTTGTGACAGTCAAAGACATTGAAAACCCCTTCGGATGCCTAGAAGCACGGGCTGGTTGTTCTTCCAGTAAAAGGAATCAAGATTCCAAGAAACATAGATCAGGTGGAAGTGTTTCCATGGATTCACCTAGCAGGAAGATTGCTTCGGTAAATTTGTCCAGTAGTGGCATGAAATCAAGTGTTTCAAAGAAGAATAAGAGGAAGAATTCTCAAATTTATTTAATTGAATAATTCAATAAGTATAAGCCGCCTACCTTCTATGTGGATAACCACACTTGTTGAGGGATTTTCCCCCAAAACAACAAGATAATAGAAGGGTGTATAAAGTGCAGGAAGAAACTACAGTCAATGATGTAGCTCGAAGTGTGTTGATAATTTATGAAGTTGTAGAGAATCGACGAGAAGACCACCAAGCATCTGTGGTGGAATTAGTGTAAATTCTAACCTTGTACAATATCTACTGCAAACTGATATTCAGAAAAGAACAGAAAAGATACAATGGCAAATACAAACATTACATAGATATTTTTCACCTGGAAACCCAAACCAGGAAAACTAGCATATATTATATTCATACATTGTGTTTTACATTGTTTACAATACAATATACATATAGGAGCCAACGACATCCAAAAACCTAACCCAATGACTTGGATTAGTCCAAAACCCTAATTCCTTAACCGGAAATAGAAAACCATCGGCAAAAAACGATGTGCCGAAAAACCACCTAATATCATGTGGTCCCGGAAATATGTCGTCCTGGAAATATGTCGGCTCAGCAGAAATATGTCGGCCCGAAAGAAAGAAAAATTTCGGGGGAGCTTCCCCCAAGCCCCCGTGCGGGGGGCTCTGGCCCCCTACACCCCTCGAGGGGGGGCCTAATGCCCCCCCCTCTAACCCCCCTGTGCGCCCGACGCAGGCGCTCAGACACTACTACTTGTGCAAAGAATATAACACATACCCAACAATTAGAAGGTATTATTTCCAATCAACATATCTATATTTTAATTGTCCCAATTTCTAACATTAATTATATTTCACCTGAGGTTGTTGAGGCATGTTCATTGCATAGAAAGAAACATGTGAGAGTGATGCAGCCAAAGCCTGAGATTCATTCGCAAAATCAAATAAACCATGAAAACAAAGGAAAATGGAAAAATAACTCTCTTTTATTCCTTCTCCATCCTAACTATTACAATCGAAGTTCAACCCCTTATAACTACTATCTGGTATTTTCGAAAACAACTAATTTTCGAAAAACAATTATTTTTTAGAAAAACAACTAAATTTAGAAAATTATCACATGAGTCTAAAATTGACCACTAAAATAAGAGATAACTAGTGTGACCTTATTTTTCAACTCACTTTTCTGATTAATCTCATAAAATAAGAGATAACCAGTAATTGAAAAATTAAAAGTTCCCGCAAAAACACTAAAACCCCAATTTGAGGCCTTCTATGAAGGAATTTGGCCCTGAAAAGGTATCAAAACGATGTCCAATTGGATAGATCTGATTGGCACGGAAGTGAAATCTTCAATACACAACTCCCCATAAAATTCCATCCAAAATGGATAACCAAGTAAAAATTTATGACCCTCAGAAAATCCCCGAAAAATCCCTGCATCAAAGAGCATGGTTAGTCTAGTTATCCACTGGAATAAAGAGGAAAGAAGTCGAGTTAATTGAGGCATGTTTGATTGAAGTGAATGGACTACAAACTCAGGAAGCCCTAAATATCCTATCCCTAGGCTCATAGGATGTACTATTGGGAATGGATTGGTTAGTTTCCCACAAGGAAAGGTTAAATTGTTATGAGAAGGTTTTGGAATGCGAAGATGAGGAAGGAAATGCAAGGATTTTGCAAGGAATTCCAAAGCCAGTTTCAATAAGGAAAATATCGCCGTTGCAAATAAAAAATTTCAGCAGAAAAGGGTGTCCCTTGTACAATATACAAGTGCTTAACTCAATAGAGAGTAAAGAGTTGAAGGCTAAATATCACCCAGTACTATGGGAATTCAAAGACATGTTTCCAGAGGAGGTCACTGGACTACCTCCAAAAAGAGATCTTGATTCTCAATAGATCTTATTCCTAGAGTAGTACCAACATTAAAAGTGCCTTACATAGTCAGCACACTAGAGTTGGTGGAGTTGAATGTGCAACTAAAGGAAATGTTGGATAAAGGTTATATATGGCCGAGTGTGTCCCCATGGGGAGAAACAACCCTATTTGTAAAGAATAAGG
>JZKD02S1973244.1:504455-530564 GCA_000966675.3 Picea glauca | reverse complement strand
AAATATGAAAGAGTTCTTTGAACTCAAGTTGGGAAGAATGACAATGGATGAATATGAGAAGAGGTTCTTTGAATTGTTGAAGTATGTGGACTTCATAAAGGATGAGAAAGTCAAAATCCAAAGGTTTCAAAGTGGGTTACCTTCTTTATATAGTGACAATATTCAATATAATAACCCCAAAACAGTGGAGGAAGCCATAAGGATAGCAAAGCATCTTTATGAGAAAACTAGAGGAAGGCCAATTTTCCAAAAGGCTTGGAATGACAAGATGAAGGGTAAAATGGACCAAAGGCAAAAAATTCAAGCCACCCTTTTTTAAGAATAGTACCCATGTAAATAAAAAAGGTTATTTAGCCCAAAAATGGACACAAGACTACAAATTCATTTGGGAAAAGGACAAGGTAGCAACCGGTAAATGTTGGGGTTGTGAGGGAAATCACTTATATAGGGACTTCCCTCACAAAATAGAAATAATGAGGATCATCCACAACATTCAAGAGGATGAAACATTGGAATACATGGGACCCAAACATGTCAAGGATTTATCCAGCCTTGGACAAAAAACAAGCAAAATATCAATCCCCGATGATTGAAGTGGAAGGTAAGATTCATAACTAGCCCATAGCAAATTTAATTGATTCTAGAGCTATCCATAGTTACATAAATGCTAATATTGTTGAAATATTTCACTTAAAAAGGAGTAAGGATAAAAAATATTGGTTAGTTCAGATAGTCATAGGGGGATAAGAGAAAAACCAATGAGTTATTTAAATATTGTCCAATAGACACGAATGGACTCAACACAAAGGTAGATGTTAACATCATACCATTGGGTTCATATGATTTCTTAATTGGAATGGATTGGATGGAAAAACACCATGCTATCCTGGACTATTACAACAAGAAAATCACATGTCTTGATGAAGAAGGGTAGCAAGGCAAGATTCAAGGCATTCCAAGATTTGTAGTTCTTAGAGATATTTCAGCTATGCAATTGAAGAAGAGTTTCAGAAAGTGATGCTAGATTTTTGTAGCCCATATGGAAGAGGTCTCCAAATATAAAGAGGAAAGCATTGAAGATCATCTTGTATTAAGGGATTTTGAATATGTTTTCAGGGAGATTCCCATATTTCCACCAAAGAGAGACATTGATTTCTCTATTGATTTGGTGCCAAGAGCTTCCCCAGTTTCCAAAACACCTTACAAAATGGGCACACCAGAGGTGAAAGAGTTTCAAATGCAACTTGAAAAACTTTTAAAGAAGGTATATATATGCCCAAGTGTGTCACCTTGGGGTTCCCTAGTTCTTTTGTGAAAAAGAAAGATGGAACCTGAAGGTTGTGCATTGATTTCAGAGAACTAAATAAGGTCACCATAAAGAAAAAATATGATTTACCAAGGATTGATGATTTTTTTGATCAGTTGAAAGGTGAAAGAATATTTTCGAAGATTGACTTGAGATTAGGTTATCAACAAGTGAGGATAAAGGAAGAAAACATGAGGAAGATGACATTAAAAAAAAATATGGGAATTATATGGTCGTGATAGTGCCACTTGGAATATCAAATGCCCTATATATTTTTATGTGTCTAATGAATGGAGTGTTCCAGAAATACCTGGACAAGTTTTTAATTGTGTTCCTAGATGATATACTTATCTACTATAAATCAGAAGAGGAACATGAGAAGAATTTGAAAATGGTGTTGCAAGTTTTAAGAGAGCATAAATTGCATGCTAATATAAGTATATGCATATTTTATCAAAACAAGATTCACTACTTGGGGCATATAATTTCAGAAGAAGGGATAACAACGGATCCTAAGAAAATAGAGGCCATTAGAGGATGTCCAACGTCAAGAAATGTCACATAGGTTATATTATTCATGGGTCTTATATGTTATTACCGAATATTCATAAAAGGATTCTCAAAGTTTGCAAGTCCAGTCACTTTGCAAAAGAAGGGAGTGATATTTGAATGGACTTCCAAGTGTAAAGAGATATTTTAGCAGTTGAAATATATTTTGACAAGTGCACCGATATTAAAGATTACATATCCATATGAATTTTTGTTGTGTGCACATATGCATTCAAGGAAAAACTTGGTGGAGTCCTCAGTACAAAAGATCACGTTGTATGTTACGAGTCCAGGAAATTAAAATACCATGAGAGAAATTATGCTACACATGACCTAGAACTAGAAACAATTGTACATGTATTAAAAATGTGAAGACATTATATTATGGGAAATTAATTTGAGCTAAGGACAGGCCACTGTGGTCTAAAACATTTGTTTGGAAAACCAACATTAAATGCTAAAAAAAATAGATAGTTGGAATTCCTTAGTGAATATGATTTTGAAATTAATCACATCAAAGGAAAGGAAAATCAAGTGGCTAGTGAACTCAACATGAGAGATCATGAAGTACATATTGCATCCATTAGCATGTACAAGACTGATATGAAACATAAAATTATTGCAGTAACAAATTCAGGCTAGMWATATCTAAAAATAAAAGAAACATTAAAACAAGGTAGTTTTCAATAGAAATTTAGTTTTTATGAGATAAAAGAAGATGGAATTCTCATGTACAAAGGAAAAGTATATGTGTCTAATTACATTGAGCTAACAAATGCAGTGCTAAAGGAAATGTACAATGTGCCATTTTTTGGGTACCCAGGATATCAAAAGACAATTGCAATGGTAAGAAGCCAATATTTTTGGTCAAGAATGACAAAAGAAGTGGCTAATTGCATAGACATATATTTAGAATGCTAGAAATTGAAGATTGAACATAGAAATCCAGTAGGGTTACTACACCCATTTCCCATTCCAGAATGGAAGTGGGAAGTTGTCACAGTTGATTTTATTGCAAAATTTCCCAGAACAATGAAGCAACGTGATTTCTTCATGGTGGTGGTGGATAGATTAACTAAGGAATCACATTTCATTCTAGTGAAGACTACACACAAGGAAACACATATTGCAAAAATCTATAAGAAAGAAGTTGCTTGGCTTCATGGAGTGCCTAAGACAATAGTTTCAGATAGATATTCAAAATTTACTTCCATATTTTAAAAGGGTTTGTTCAAAGGCTTTGGAGCAAATCTAAATCTTAGTACACCATATCACCCAACATCAGATGGATAGACATAGAGGATTATCAGAATAATTGAGGACAACCTTAGAATGTATATGATGGAGCAACCATCAAAGCGAGAAGATTATATCCACTTACTAGAATTTGCATACAATAATGGGTATCGGGCCTCATAAAAAATGAGTCCATTTGAAGCATTGTATGGTAGAAAGTGTAACACACTAGTGAGTTGGGATAATAAAGCAAACAAAGTAGTTGTTGGGCCATAATTTTTCAAGGAAATGGAAGAGAAGATGGAAATAATCAAGAAAAATTTAAAGGATTCCCAGGATAGGTAGAAAATTTATGCAGACAATAATAGAGTGTTCAAAGATTTCAAAGTGGGCGAACATGTATTTTTAAAAGTGAAGGAAAGTAGAAGTTCGTTAAGATTAGGAAATTGCCCAAAGTTGGTAGTGAGATATTGTGGACTTTTTGAAATATTAGAATTGATAGGGCCAGTTTCATATGTGCTAGCATTGTCTGCATCCATGAGAGTGCATAATTTGTTTCATGTATCAATATTAAAGAAATATGTGTTGGACCTTAACCACATAATTGACTAGAATATGATCTAGTTGGAGCATGAAGGGGAGTTTCGAGTGGAACCATTACACTTCATGGACCATAAATTCAAAGTGATCAGGAACAATACCATAGGTTTGGTAAAGGTTCAATGGAATTTCTACAGTCCTGAAGATTCAACATGGGAGCATAAAGAAAACATGTGAGAAGAATAGCCATAATTGTTTTTCAATTATGAAGAAAATAGAATGAAAGAATCCATTTTGAGTAGCTAGAGTCCTTGAACCACATCTCATAGTCCTAGCCAACCTATGTTGGGACCTTGATAAAATCAGGACACATTCCTTGGGTTATCCCTAATAAATGAATGGTGCATTCCTTCGATATGCATGTTGAGAGGAGGAGGAGATTTTGGTTCAAGGAACTGATGCTCGAGTGGCGAAATTGTATAATTTTATTTCTTAAGTATTTTGATGTAAATTTGTGTGTGTCTGTGTGTAAGTATGTCATCATAGTGTGCACAAAGGATGGTGCACCATTGTAGGGGAGGGGGAGTGTAACATCCCCACTATAATCCCTAGTTTAATTAATGCTTATGTAGATATAATGTGTGGTTATGATGAAATTGATGTATATGCAAAATGTATTTCTAAATTTTAACAATAAAATGTGATGCCAACTTCTAAGGGGACATGGACGGATATGGAGGGAGAATTAATCCATAAGAGAGGGGAGGTTATAGGATAATGCCTAATAGAGGGGTCCAAGGGGGAATTACCCATGTCTATTAATTCCATCCACAATCCTAAATTTTATTATCAATATGTATTAAAATCTAGTTTATGATTGGATGTTCCCAAAGCCAATCATTGAATGCATGTTAGAGGGTGAGTGTGAGAAGTCACATCCCATAGTTATTGGGAGCATGGGGGATGAGTACATTCATCTTGGGGAAGTGTGTGAGTCAAGAAAGAAAGACAAAGGAAAATGAGTTAAATTCACATGGGATGTGTTGAGGAGTCTTAAATCCCTTTAACTCAATAGCAGGAACCAAACCCGCCATTGAGGCCCAATTAGACTCTACAACATTTAAGGGTGGAACGGTTCTACAAATCTTGCCATCCGGCCAATTAATCGATGGGATTTACGTTTTATTGTGAAGGCTTCCCCTTCAATTCTAACATTCTCTTTTTGTATTTTCTCTAATAGGTGGGACCGATACAAGATAAAAGTCAGTATAAACCAACTAGGTAACAAAGTGGTAAAATATTAACTACTGGAGAAGAGGATGAGCTTGGGATAACCCTTTCCCTCTTAAATGTTGCAGATTCTAATTTGACCTCGGTGGCGGGTTTGGTTCCTGCTGTTGATTTAAATGGATTTAAGACCCATCAATAGAATTGGCGCTAGAAGGAGGGAAAGAAGAGTGAATGGCTGACAATATTTTTTACAAAATCTCTCACACAACCTGTAGATTCAAAACATCCCACATGCATGGCTAGTCATTCCCAAGACATCCCAGACACATTGAGTACTCTTGAAATGAGTAACTCACCCCAACACGAGGAAGAACGCATGTTCCATGGTATACCTTATGCTCTTCCTCACGAGGAATTGAACCAATTCATAGGAATCACAAGAGCTTATGCCCGTCAGATCAGTGCATTGCCCTTAGCTCCATTACTTTTGTTACCACCATAACAATTACACTTGAAATTCAAGTTTCAGATTTAGCAGGAGACTAAAGAGATGAAGAGACATGGCACGATTTGGAGGCCCAGGTCATATGTGGCAGCATGTGGAAAAATATAGCGAGAGCGCAAAGGAGAGGATTCGATGGACCATGGATCTTGAAGCAACCCAGATCAACGGTCGAAACCCATATCAGGCAGTGAAATAGCGTGAAGTTTAATTATGCGAAGGCAGGCCGGGGAGAACTATCATTGTTTCATTCATGGACACATGGCGCATTCAAAGGTACATCTGGGAAGAAAGCGGTCTGCCTAAAACCATTTTCCCAAAAGCCCCGATGCCACGGGTTCTAATGTCATTTGAATACGCCAAATCAACAATCCATGTGGGGGAAGGTAACGGTTGGTCAAATCACCTCATGCCACTCATTTAGGTACTTCACATCCATGCAATGCCAGGCGAACGTCATTGGATAACTAACTCTAAGGCTCATCATTTGAAATATATTGGTCAAGCATGATAAACCAACATACCTACAAGTAATATTGTTGGTAATTCATGATTAAGACTCAAGGAATATCGATCTTCAAATATGGGTGGCATTATTCTTCTCCGGGCAATCGCAGTCTCATTCACAAGCAAAGTAATCTCAAACTGGATCGATTTCCTGATTTCTGTAGAGTTAAGGAAAACAAAAACCATGCTCTCTACAAAGTCAAAAGATATGGACAAAGACAATCAAATAATATCCAGTGAAACAAGGTTTTCAATTAACATGGAAAGTTTATCAATGAGTAAGAAAGAAAGGTCAATTGCACAGATATTAGCAACCAAATTCCATACAGACCCTGAGACAGAGCTAGAATCAAGGGTCATATTAAATCATTCTATGAGGGACCTAATCATCAACAGACACATGGATGAACTCTAAAAGCGAGTAGTGAAGAATAAACAGAGGAAACAACAGAAGGTATAAACTGGAGTTGAGGCAGTCGAAAGGATTGGGGAAAATCAACCAGTCTAGTTGAACACTTTAAAAGAGGAAATCGCCAGGCTGGAATAAATTCTCAAGTGTAATTGAGTACGTTCCAGAAAATTTTGGACATATGGAATTCAAATAAAAATCCTCAAATATGTCAGACTTGTTTGTAATAATCCCTGTAAAATAGGAAAACCATCATTATACATTACTCCTTTTTGTAACCAACCTCTATCTTTAGAACTATCGGGAAGTTTAATCATTTTGAATTCCACATGTAAATCCTCTCTCTCTCTATATATATATATACCATCCTGAGGATATAGAAGGCATGAGAGAAGGAGGGGGCCTGCCCTCGTTGTAGGTAGACATTGTAAGATCATGGAAATAAACTGAATATATGTCGCATAAGAAAAATTTTGAACTGTTTATGAAAAGATTCTAATTGGTTGTGATATGAGTTATGTATTCCTTCATAGTGTGTGTTTCCTATGTCTTTAAAATTCCATTTGAAAGTTCCTCTTTTAAATTTGAAAGTTAAAAGTATGGAATTCATCTGATGATGCTCTAGAATTAGCAATTTAAATTCATGCGATTCTCTTCTCAACTATTTCAGAATTCATTTTAATATACTCTGAAGCAGTTATGTGTTTTTCTTTTTCCTCTTTTTCCATGCAAATTTCAGTTTGAAAACTTAGACTCATTGCCTCACTTAGCCTTTCTCCTCTAGATAACTTCTAATGACCTGCTACTGCATTATTTATTTATGACTCCATAGCCCAAATGTTACCCCTCATTTCTTCAGCAACTTCATAATACCCCCCAAAGCGAACCAAATCTAGACAATGATTTCCAAAGAAATATCAAGTGACATGAGAGAGCCTTCTCTGAGTTGGGTGAGCTAGTGCTCAGTTCTAAAGCTGGTTGAAACAATTACCTCTGTCATTTGTCTATCATCTAGACAAAATTTACGGAGTGCTAACATTATGGTGTCGTTGTTGTGGATGAAATTGAAAATTTTCCCTAGGAAATAATGACATGGTTGAGTTCTAAGGCTTGAGAGTAGCAGACACTTGGGCACATATTGGTTGTATTCTTGCTCTGGCAACTCCACACATCAGAAAATCAATTTGAAGGTGATTCCACTGGTAGAAAATCCAGAAATTTAAATTTTCGATGGAGAATCCACTCTCAATACAGAATCCGACTTCCAAAACATTATTGGCGACTCAGCTCAATCTTCAAATGTAATTCAGAGACTCCACTAGAAACGAGATCCCTTGACAGAGGTATGAAAAGACATTATGGAAGAAAAAAATTATTTAAAATTGGATTTTTCCAAAGCATTTTATTGTTTCTTATAAGTTGCCTCTGTTCCTTCCTTAAACATGTCAGACTAATGTTTCTTTACCTACTGCATTCTAATGATAATCATGAGAATCTTGCAATTGTATATCCTCCTCTTAAAGTTGTACATGCATATCCTCACTATATCATTGATTTTGATAAAAAAAATCCATCTAGGCCATGTGATGACCATAACCAAGTTGACCAGCCCCAGGAAACTAGGGTCGATATTTCATCTCTTGCAGTTGATCCAACACCCTCCAAGACTCAGCATAGCTACACACATTAAAGTTACCCCACATCCTTCATGATTTTCCTCCAAAACACTATGACTACCTACCTATGTTTGATGGGGAACCTGATACCATCTCAGCTGAAAAACACATCGAAGGGTTTAAGCATTTTATATATTTGTTTGAGAATGACCATGATGATGTTTGTACGAGGGCCTTCTCTCAATCCTTGAAAGGAGACACCAAATACTGGTTTAAAAATTTGTAGCCAGAGACAATTATCTCATGGGAGGAATTGAAATATGTATTTTTAAATTTTTGGGGCAGGAAGAAATATTTGGATCTACAACTTATAGAGTTCCATGCCTTAAAAAAGAAGAGCAATGAAACTATTTCTATATTCAGTAGAAGTTTTTCTAGTATCTATCACAATTTTTTCAAAGAAATTCAACCCACTGAAGTTGTTTCCATGCTCCATTATGCAACTACTCTCCATTGAGATTCGTCTTTCCTCCTGATGGAAAGAAGACCTAAGTACTTACAACAAATGTTTAATGATGCTCAGGACATTCAACACAACATCCAAGCATGTAAACAAATCCAAAATGAGGGACTTCATGCTCAAGAATGTGAAAGTGAATATGAAAAGAAAAGGGTTGATTGGGATCTTGAGCATAGAATTGACAATATCATAAGTCCTCTTGAAGTTTCCAATACCAATGATTCTGCAAGAGGGGGTGTTGATCCATCTCATGATAAGCAAAGGGTTGATTGTTTTATGTATTCATTTGTAGATAGTCAAGAAGATGAGTTTAAAAATCAGTTTGTTGAAGAATAGTTTGATGTTCACAGTTTGTTCTTGTTAGATGACATCACATATGTAGTTGATTTGCCTATATATGACAAATACGAGGATGATTGTGATGTTGAAGACGTTCTTTTTCAGTAGCACAGTGAGATAAACCAACTTACGTATCACAATTACAAAGAGAAAAGTGTTGGATCAGATGAAGAGAATTCTCTACCTTTATGCTTTGCTGCATTTAAATTGTTGAAAGAAAATTTTGATATCATTATTGAGACAAACGAATTTGTGCTAATGCAAAATCACACTAAACTAATGAAACAAATTGACAAGATATTGCAGCACTCTTCTTAGGTGTTTGATGTCCCTATTACTTGTTTTGTAGAGTATCTTGTAAGTTCAAAAGTGTAGCCATTGGTCGAAGATAAAGCCGAAAAAGAGCATGTTCGACAATCCAAAGATATTGAAAAACGTGCCTATGAAAACAGTGACAAAATTGAAGAAAGTTTGAAATCAGGTAAAAGGACCTTGCCATTGTGTTTTTCCTCTTTCAAACTATTGAAACAAAATATTTGTAATGTTTCAAATCAAAAAGCATCTAGGCATGATGTTAAATATAAAGAAAGTAGTGGACTTACAAATAAAAACTATCTTCCTTTATGTTGTTATTTCTTTGAATGGTTGAAAGAAAATCATGATATAACATAAAAATCAGGGAAGTTTAAATATGTTCACAGTAGCACTGCTTTACATGAGGAAATTGTTATCAATAAGGAATACCAACAACACCCACATGCACTAAATGATCATGTAGCTGATTACTTGAAAGGATATTCCAATTCGGAGTTACAACGTGTGCTTAACCACTAAATCAAAGAATAAGTTGATCAAGAAATTGTTGTTAAAAGTCATTTTTCTTCTTCTAAGATTAATGTAGATGTTCAACAATATTTCCAGCATTATTTTTTCAGCGTCCAGTTGAGAGCAGTTTGCACAGTTCAGTTTTAAAATTTGACGTTCAGTCTCCAAGACACAACAGGATACACACAATGTTTTGAAAGTGGCCCAATGGGGAAGGCACCGGGTCTACAGTTATTTTCTACCTCACAGGGAGGATAGCATCCTTAGTTGGAGCCTATTTTATCACCATAAAAATTACACTTGAAATACGAGTTTCAGATTTAATGTGGGACTAAAGAGATGAAGAGACATGGAACGATTTGGAGGTCCAGGTCATATGTTGTGGCATGTGGAAAAATATAGCGAGAGAAAAAAGGAGAGGATTCAATGGACCGTGGATCTTGCAGTAACCTAGATCAATGACCGAAACCCATATCGGGTGGTGAAATAGCGTGAAGTTTAATTATGTGAAGGCATGCCAGGGAAAACTACAACAGTTTTATTCATGGATGTGTGGTGCCTTAGAAGGTACATCGGGGCAAAAAGCAGTCTGCCTAAAATTGTTTTCCCAAAGGCCATGATTTCACGTGTTCTAATGTCATTTGAATATGTCAAATCAACAATCCATGTGCGAGAAGATAACGTCTAGTCAAATCACCTCATGTCACTCATTCAGGTACTTCACATCCATGTAATGCTAGGTGAACACCACTAGATAACTAAATCTAAGGCTCATCATTCGAAATAGATTGGCCAAGCATGATAAACCAACATACCTTCAAGTAATATTGTTGGTAATTCATGATTGAGACTCAAGGACTACCGATATTCAAATATGGGTGGCATTATTCTGCTCCGAGAAATCGTCATTTCATTCACAAGAGAAGTAATCTCAAACTAGATTGATTTCCTAATTTCTATAGAGTTAAGGAAAAAAAAAACGTGGTCTCTGCAAAGTTAGAAGATATGGAAAAATACAATCAAACAATATCTAGTGAAATAGGGTTTTCAAATAACATGGAAATCTTATCAATGAGTAAGAAAGAAAGGCCGATTGCGCAGATATTAGCAACCAAATTCCATACTGACCCTGCGACAAAACCAGAATCAGGGGTCAGATTAAGTCCTATTATGAGGGACCTAATCATCAATGGACATGTGGATGAACTCTACAAGCAATAAGTGAATAATAAATGGATAAAACAATAGAAAGCAGAGACCAGAGATGAGGTGGTCGAAAGTGTTGGGTAAAATCAACCAGGTTGGTTGAACACTCTAAAAGAGGAAATCACCGGGCTGGAATAAATTCTCAAGTGGAATTGAGTATGTTCCAACAATTTTGGGGCATATGGCGTTCAAAAAAAATGCCTCAGATATCTTAGACATGTTTGTAACGTTCCCTGTAAAATAGGAAAACTATCGTTATACATTACTCCTCCTTGTAACCAACCTCTATCTTTAAAACTATGGGGAAGTTTAATCATTTTGAATTCCATGTGTAAATCCTCTATATATATATATCATCCAAAGGATATAGAAGGCATGAGAGAAGGAGGGGGCCTGACCTTGTTGTAGGTAGACTTTGTAAGATCATGGAACTAAACTGAATATATGACGCAAAAGAAAATTTTTGAACTGTTTATGAAAATATTCTAATTAGTTGTGATATGAGTTCTATCTTCTTTCATAGTGTCTGTTTCCCATGTCTTTAAATTCCATTTGCAAGTTCCTCTTTTAAATTGGAGAGTTAAAAGTCTGGAATTCATCTGATGATGCTCTAGACTTAGCAATTTAAATTCATGTGATTTTCTTCTCAACTATTTCAAAATTCATTTTAATATGCTCTAAAGCAGTTATGTGTTTTCCTTTTTCCTCTTTTCCATGCAAATTTCAATTTGAAAAATCAGACTCATTGCCTCACTTAGCCTTTCTCCTCTACATAACTTCTAATGACTTGCTACTGCATTATTTATTTCTGACTCCATAGCCCAAATGTTACCCCTCATTTCTTCAGCAACTTCATAATACCCCCCAAAACAAACCAAATCTAGCCAATGATTTCCAAAGAAATATCAAGTGACATTAGAGATCCCTCTCTGAGTTGGGTGGGCTAGTGTCCAATTCTAAAGCTAGTTGAAACAATTACCTCTATCATTTTTCTATCATCCAGACAAAATTTACAGAGTGCTAACAACTTCTCGTAGAAAACAAATAAGCAGAACAGTGGTCGAGTCCCCCGACCAGATTTTTGTGCACACAATAGAAGACCTGCTAAATTTCACCCTCAATGAAATCAAACATTCTCTTAATCTAATCCCTAAAATACCAGCCGAAAAATTCTCTAAGGCAGACGATCTCTCTAAAGAGGAAGGGTTTAACTCAGAAATCTTAGCTTCAGTATCTGAAGATATGGAAGATAACAATGACCATAATGAAGAAAGGGGAGACCCACCTTAGAAAAGTCAACCTTGGCTGGCCAGAGATGAGACCTAGATGAGTACATAACCTCCCCCAACATCCAGAGAAGTTACTCCCTAAATTTGACCCTAAAACCTCAGGATTGCCTGAAGACCATATCAAAAAATTCATACTAGCTATCAGACTGATGAATGCCCAACATGAAGACATAGTATGTAGGTTTTTCCTCTACACTTTTGAGAACTCAGCCTCCACATGGTATTTTGACTTAGCTATAGGGTCCATAACTAGTTGGACGAAGTTTCAAAAGGATTTTTTAGACAAATTTGCAAAAGAAACCACTACAGGAGTTTTGATGGTTGAATTGTTCACCACCAACATGAGTTCAAAGGAGAAGGTTAAAGATTTCAATCAAAGGTTTACCAGTATCTTAAAAAAATTTCAACCCAAATCTAAAGCCTACTCAGGAGTTGCAAATTGAAGTATATGTTAATGCTCTCCCAACTTCTATTTCCATGTTTTTAAAGAGGGCTACCAAACCAACCCTAGTTGAGAATTTTGAAGAAGCCAAAATGATAGAGTTCCAAATGAAAGGATGCAAAGAAGGCTAAGTATGATTAGTTAAGAAAGAAGTTCAACCTCCTCCTAGGAGAGGACTCTTCTTAACTAGACCCTCAGGGAAACAAGTAGAACAAGATCCTGAAAAGGGAAGTGGGGACATAGAGGACCTACAATGCATGGTCAATAAGTTGTCAAAAAAAATCATAGACATGGAGAGAAGTGAAGGGAAGGGAAACCAAGGCCAAAGGCCCTATAACCATTTTTTTCAAAAGAAATCCATCATTCAAAGCAATTGAAACTCCCCCAACCAACTTAAACATCGATCTGGAAAATCTAGCATTCGACTCTTTTTGTACTTATCATCAAAAGAATCACTCTGAAAGAGACTGCCCTCAATGGTTGTGTGCCATGAATTTGATGGTCAACCGATTTCTAGATGAAGTCTCCCTAACCAAACAATCAAGTGGATCAGTTATGAATATTGTCGATCAGGAAGAATTTACTCCCCCAGAAGAAACAACCATGTTGATATCGGACCTTGACCTACCTATGCCCTCCGATGACCTATTTGAGGTTCAAGAACCACCCACAAAAGTCTTGGTTGTGCAAACACAAAGCAGGGGTCAACCTGTCTCAAACCACCTTACTATGACCCCAAATTCGGGAGGAAAACCATCTCCTGATCACCTAAAAGCACCATTTTCTCCTCAAAGAAACCCTATAAAAATTCATACACACGAATCGACCAAGCTAGATTACAACATAGTAGAAGATTTGAAGAAGTTGAAGGAAAATATATGCGTTATGGACATATGTAGAATCCCTCAATAAAAGGATTTTTTATTACAAGCATTGAAATCAATAGAAAATCCTACAACAAGTACTGACGAAGAAGGAAGTCCAACTCCCATGGATCTAAGAAATAAACCAACTATGAACGCTTGTTCTGAAGATAATAAGGGAAAACCTTTTGTCCCACCATTCCTTTTAACGTTTAAAGTCTTCAACAGAAACCTCCATAACTATTTGGTTGACTCAGGAGAATCTTCTAATGTTATGCCACTGTCTATTTAAAAAACATTAAACGTAATTCCTCTCAAAAGAAATAAACATGTGATATAGAGAGACATAAACCAGGTCAAGGTCATGGGATAACTCAAAGATGTAATGATTAGAATAGTTACACATCCCAAATTTGTTCAAGTAATTGACATCATTGTAGTAGATATCCCAGAAGTTTATGGATTGTTATTGAGTCGATATTGGTCCGAGAAGTTAAACATATACTTTAGTACAGACTGGGCTCACTGTTAGGGCCCTAACCCACACATAGGTAGATTAATATATTCGGATGTAATAAAGGTCAATATTAATAAGGCCTTTCAATAAAATAGAATAAGGCGGATGTAAGAAGACCTAATAGAAGCTTCCACTTCTAGAAGGATCCTCCTCTAGATGCTTCTCTTGATAGACATTTTGTATAAATAAGGATCGAGGGTATGAAAACCCTAGCTTGGAGATTATTGTAACAGAGCATTGCTCGATTGGAGGTTGCCCCCTCGAAGAGGCCTATGAACATTGCTTTCTAAATCAAAGTGTTATTTCTATTACTATTCTTATATCATTTATGTGTTATTGTGGAGATTATGCTGGATATTTTATTGTTATTCTACCATTTCTAGCATTTTATTTCTGTTTTGCATATTTTTTATATTTGGTATCTTGCAAGTGGTATCAGAGCACTTTTCTTGGCAGAAATTATGGGAACTTTTTTTAAGGGTAGAGACGTATTTTGGTGTCTTCAAAACCACAGAGATATTTCGTTATGTGCATAAACCCATGGTTGAGGGATTCATAAATGCAGGAAATACAAGTGGTTCTTAAGAGAACATCTGTTGGCCACCGTTGTAACCCCTGTTGGTACCCCTTCGAGTGGTAGCGCATTAGAGAACACCTATGTACGGATCGGCCTAGATTTCTTGAAGCCCTCTTTAGATAAACCTATCTGCCGCTAGACTGCTATAGTGTCACCGAGAACAACACTTGGGAAGATACTCTCTAGTACTTGGGTAGTCGGGTAGTATGGCTAAGGGTACGGTCTATCCTCCTTAGTTAGTGCTCTGAGATATTGGGCCGAGTACTACTCTTGGACCCCACACATATATCAAAGAGCTATAGCACAGGGCAAACCCTTGTCTATAGAACCCTTGAATACCTAACCCTTGGGGGACAGAAACATAAACGAATTAAAAATAGACCAGATCTATTATCGTGCAACTATGTTTGGGTTGCAAAGTAAATACACATCTCTTTATTGTTGAACATTTGGGAATTTCATCACTACAGTATTCTTCAGACTGGAGTATAACTTCACAGGTGTAAAAAAAAAAAAAGTCTGGAAATTTTTTCACAATTATTTGAGACCTATTCCATTGGATTCATCTCTCCACCCTTATCACTTTCATCCATATCATTTTTAGAAAAAAATTTTGACCCCGCCCGCCCCTTTTCAGTTCACCCATCCTCATGGCCCATACCCATAGCCAAGACCTGGAAGCTCGCTTCAACACCATGCAATCTGGTTTCCTAGAAACCCAAAAAAAAAGTAAAATAACTCAGTGCTACTGTTGCCTCCATCGATTCATCCATCAATGCTACCATAAATATAACCATGCAGCCCTCAATGGAGGAAGTCAAACAAGAAATTACCACCCAGCTTGAATCTATCTTTGCATCACTCTGCACCAAACTGAAGATCCCTACCGATGACCATTTCTCTAAAGCACATCCAAAGAATGAAGGTGATACTTCCTCCCAGTCCCATACCTTTCAGTCCCATCACTTTCAATGTGACATATGCCTTCTGTGGGTGGACGTGACCAAATTTCATGGCTCAGACCCCACTGGTTGGGTAACCCAAATGGAACATTATTTCTCTTTATATGGCATTACCGATGACTTGGCCAAACTCTGGTATTGTGTTATCCATCTAGATCAAGAACGTTGGTAATGGTGGCAATGGAGAAAAACTTCCCGTCAAGGGTATATTGCTTGGACCCAATTTGTGACTGAGATTTACGAACGCTTTGACACGAACACCAACCATTTGGGTTGTTTGACAAACTTGAAGAAATCTGGAACAGTAGAAGACTTCATAGCTACCTTTGAATGCCTGGCTTTTCGAACAGAGGGCATGACTGATGCTTTCTTTTGAGAGTGTTTTATTTGTGGCCTCAAGGAGGAGATTCAGACTCATGTCCTCATGGCTCGACCCTCAACTTGGGTGGAGGCTACTAAAAGAGCTAAAGAAGCACAACAGGTGGTATCATCTCAAAACGGAAAACCCTCCTTTATCCCTCACCCTAAACCCGTCACTCCCACTACTCCCTCCGCCCCATTAAAAATCCAAAAATTGACCAGGGCTGAAATATTTGTTTGAGCATTAGTATGAAAGAAATATGAAAGAGTTCTTTGAACTCAAGTTGGGAAGCATGACAATGGATGAATATGAGAAGAGGTTCTTTGAATTGTTGAAGTATGTGGACTTCATAAAGGATGAGAAAGTCAAAATCCAAAGGTTTCAAAGTGGGTTACTTTCTTTATATAGTGACAATATTCAATATAATAACCCCAAAAGAGTGGAGGAAGCCATAAGGATAACAAAGCATCTTTATGAGAAAACTAGAGGAAGGCCAATTTTCCAAAAGGCTTGGAATGACAAGATGAAGGGTAAAATGGACCAAAGAAAAAAAATTCAAGCCACCCTTTTTCAAAAATAGTACCCAAGTAAATAAACAGGGTTAGTTATCCCAAAAATGGACACAAGACTACAAATTCATTTGGGAAAAGGACAAGGTAGAAACCAGTAAATGGTGGGGATGTGAGGGAAATCACTTATATGGGGACTTCCCTCACAAAATAGAAATAATGAGGATCATCCACAACATTCAAGAGGATGAAACATTGGAATACATGGGACTCAAACATGTCAAGGATTTATCCAGCCTTGGACAAAAAGCAAGAAAAATATCAATCCCCCATGATTGAAGTGGAAGGTAAGATTCATAACTAGCCCATAGCAAATTTAATTGATTCTAGAGCTATCCATAGTTACATAAATGATAATATTGTTGAAATATTTCACTTAAAAAGGAGTAAGGATAAAAAATATTGGTTAGTTCAGATAGTCATAGGGTGCTAAGAGGAAAACCAATGAGTTATTTAAATATTGTCCAATAGACACGAATGGACTCAACACAAAGGTAGATGTTAACATCATACCATTGGGTTCATATGATTTCCTAATTGGAATGGATTGGCTGGAAAAACACCATGCTATCCTAGACTATGACAACAAGAAAATCACATGTCTTGATGAAGAAGGGTAGAAAGGCAAGATTCAAGGCATTCCAAGATTTGTAGTTCTTAGAGATATTTCAGCTATGGAGTTGAAGAAGAGTTTTAGAAAGTGATGCTAGATTTTTGTAGCCCATATGGAAGAGGTATCCAAATATAAAGTGGAAAGCATTGAAGATCATATTGTATTAAGGGATTTTGAATATGTTTTCAGGGAGATTCCCATATTTCCACCAAAGAGAGACATTGAGTTCTCTATTGATTTGGTGCCAAGAGCTTCTCCAGTTTCCAAAACACCTTACAAAATGAGCACACCAGAGTTGAAAGAGTTTCAAATGCAACTTGAAAAACTTTTAAAGAAGGTATATATATGCCCAAGTGTGTCACCTTGGGGTTCCCTAGTTCTTTTGTGAAAAAGAAAGATGGAACCTCAAGGTTGTGCATTGATTTCAAACAACTAAATAAGGTCACCATAAAGAACAAATATGATTTACCAAGGATTGATGATTTTTTTGATCAGTTGAAAGTTGCAAGAATATTTTCGAAGATTGACTTGAGATTAGGTTATCAACAAGTGAGGATAAAGGAAGAAAACATGAGCAAGAAAACATTCAAAAGAATATATGGGAATTATGTGGCCGTGATAGTGCCACTTGGAATATCAAATGCCCTATATATTTTTATGTGTCTAATGAATGGAGTGTTCCAGGAATACCTGGACAAGTTTTTAATTGTGTTCCTAGATGATATACTCATCTACTATAAATCAGAAGAGGAACATGAGAAGAATTTGAAAATGGTGTTGCAAGTTTTAAGAGAGCATAAATTGCATGCTAATATACGTATATGCATATTTTATCAAAACAAGATTCACTACTTGGGGCATATAATTTCAGAAGACGGTATAACAATGGATCCTAAGAAAATAGAGGCCATTAGAGGATGGCCAAATTCAAGAAATATCATAGAGGTTATATTATTCATGGGTCTTATATGTTCTTACCGAATATTCATAAAAGGATTCTCAAAGTTTGCAGGTCCAGTCACTTTGCAAAAGAAGGGAGTGATATTTGAATGGATTTCCAAGTGTAAAGAGATATTTTAGCAGTTGAAATATATTTTGACAAGTGCATCGATATTAAAGATTGCATATCCATATGAAGATTTTGTTTCATGCACAGATGCATTCAAGGAAGAACTGGGTGGAGTCCTCAGTACAAAAGATCATGTTGTATGTTATGACTCTAGGAAATTAAAAGACCATGAGAGGAATTATGCTACACATGACCTAGAACTAGAAACAATTGTACATGTATTTAAAATGTGGAGACATTATATTATGGGAAATAAATTTGAGCTAAGAACAGGCCACTGTGGTCTGAAACATTTGTTTGGAAAACCAACATTAAATGCCAGAAAAAATAGATAGTTGGAATTCCTTAGTGAATATGATTTTGAAATTAATCACATAAAAGGAAAGGAAAATCAAGTGGCTAGTGAACTCAACATGAGAGATCATGAAGTACATATTGCATCCATTAGCATGTACAAGACTGATATGAAACATAAAATTATTGCAGTAACAAATTCAGGCTAGATATATCTAAAAATAAAAGAAACATTAAAACAAGGTAGTTTTCAATAGAAATTTAGTTTTTATGAGATAAAAGAAGATGGAATTCTCATGTACAAAGGAAAAGTATATGTGTCTAATTACATTGAGCTAACAAATGTAATGCTAAAGGAAATGCACAATGTGCCATTTTTCGGGTACCCAGGATATCAAAAGACAATTGCAATGGAAAGAAGCCAATATTTTTGGTCAAGAATGACAAAAGAAGTGGCTAATTGCATAGACAGATATTTAGAATGCTAGAAATTGAAGATTGAACATAGAAATCCAGTAGGGTTACTACACCCATTGCCCATTCCAGAATGGAAGTGGGAAGTTGTCACAGTTGATTTTATTACAAAATTTCCCAGAACAATGAAGCAACGTGATTTCGTCATGGTGGTCGTGGATAAATTAACTAAGGAATCACATTTCATTCTAGTGAAGACTACACACAAGGAAAGACATATTGCAAAAATCTATAAGAAAGAAGTTGCTTGGCTTCATGGAGTGCCTAAGACAATAGTTTCAGATAGATATTCAAAATTTACTTCCATATTTTAAAAGGGTTGCTTCAAAGGCTTTGGAACAAATCTAAATATTAGTACACCGTATCACCCAATGTCAGATGGATAGACATAGAGGATTATCAAAATAATTGAGGACATCCTCAGAATGTATATGATGGATCAACCATCAAAGCGGGAAGATTATATCCACTTACTAGAATTTGCATACAATAATGGGTATCAGGCCTCATAAAAAATGAGTCCATTTGAAGCATTGTATGGTACAAAGTGTAACACACTAGTGAGTTGGGATAATAAAGCAAACAGAGTAGTTGTTGGGCCATAATTTTTCAAGGAAATGGAAGAGAAGATGGAAATAATCAAGAAAAATTTAAAGGATTCCCAGGATAGGCAGAAAATTTATGTACACAATAATAGAGTGTTCAAAGATTTCAAAGTGGGTGAACATGTATTTTTAAAAGTGAAGGAAAATAGAAGTTCGTTAAGATTAGGAAATTGCCCAAAGTTGGTAGTGATATATTGTGGACCTTTTGAAATATTAGAATTGATAGGGCCAGTTTCATATGTGCTAGCATTGTCTGCATCCATGAGAGTGCATAATTTGTTTCTTGTATCAATATTAAAGAAATATGTGTTGGACCTTAACCACATAATTGACTAGAATATGATCCAGTTGGAGCATGAAGGGGAGTTTCGAGTGGAACCATTACACTTCATGGACCATAAATTCAAAGTGATTAGGAACAATACCATAGGGTTGGTAAAGGTTCAATGGAATTTCTACAGTCCTGAAGATTCAACATGGGAGCATAAAGAAAACATGCGAGAAGAATACCCATAATTGTTTTTCAATTATGAAGAAAATAGAATGCAAGAATCCATTTTGAGTAGCTAGAGTCCTTGAACCACATCTAATAGTCCTAGCCAACCTGTGATGGGACCTTGATAAAATAATGACACATTCCTTGGGTTATCCCTAATAAATGAATGGTCCATTCGTTCGGTATACATGTTGAGAGGAGGAGGAGATTTTGGTTCAAGGAAGTGATGCTCGAGTGGCGAAATTGTATAATTTTATTTCTTAAGTATTGTGATGTAAATTTGTGTGTGTGTGTGTGTAAGTATGTCATCATAGTGTGCACAAAGGATGGTGCACCATTGTAGGGGAGGGGGAGTGTAACATCCCCACTATAATCCCTAGTTTAATTAATGCTTATGTAGATATAATGTGTGGTTATGATGAAATTGATGTATATGGAAAATGTATTTCTAAATTTTAACAATAAAATGTCATGCCAACTTCTAAGGGGACATGGACGGATATGGAGGGAGAATTAATCCACATGAGAGGGGAGGTTATAGGATAATGCCTAATAGAGGGGTCCAAGGGGGAATTACCCATGTCTATTAATTCCATCCACAATCCTAAATTTTATTATCATTATGTTTTAAAATCTAGTTTATCATTGGATGTTCCCAAAGCCAATCATTGAATGGATGTTAGAGGGTGAGTGTGAGAAGTCACATCCCATAGTTATTGGGAGCATTGGGGATGAGTACATTCATATTGGGGAAGTGTGTGAGTCAAGCAAGCAATACAAAGGAAAAGGAGACAGATTCACATGGGATGTGTTGAGGAGTCTTAAATCCCTTTAACTCAATAGCGGGAACCAAACCTGCCACCGAGGCCCAATTAGACTCTACAACATTTAAGGGTGGAACAGTTCTCCAGATCTTGCCATCCGGCCAATTAATTGATGGGATTTACATTTTCTTGTGAAGGCTTCCCCTTCAGTTCTAACATTCTCTTTTTGTATTTTCTCTAATAGGTGGGACTGATACAGGATAAATGTCAGTATAAACCAACTAGGTAACAAAGTGGTAAAATCTTAACTACTGGAGAAGAGGATGAGCTTGGGATAACCCTTTCACTCTTAAATGTTGCAGATTCTAATTGGGCCTCGGTGGCGGGTTTGGTTCTTGTTGTTGATTTAAAGGGATTTAGGACCCCTCAATAGAATTGGCGCTAGAAGGAGGGTGAGAAGAATGAATGGCTGACAATATTTTTTACAAAATCTCTCACACAACTTGTAGATTCAAAACATCCCACATGCATGGCTAGTCATTCCCAAGACATCCCAGACACATTGAGTACTCTTGAAATGACTAACTCACCCCATCACGAGGAAGAATGCATGTTCCATGATATACCTTATGCTCTTCCTCACGAGGAATTTAACCAATTCATAGGAATCACAAGATCTTACGCTCGTCAGATCGGTGCATTTCCCTTAGCTTCGTTACTTATGTTACCACCATAACAATTACACTTGAAATTCAAGTTTTAGATTTAGAAGGAGACTAAAGCGATGAAGAGACATGGCACGATTTGGAGGTCCAGGTCATATGTGGCAGCATGTGGAAAAATATAGAGAGAGCGCAAAGGAGAGGATTTGATGGACCATGGATCTTGAAGCAACCCAGATCAACGGTCGAAACCCATATCAGGCGGTGGAATAGCATGAAGTTTAATTATGCGAAGGTAGGCCGGGGAGAACTATCATTGTTTCATTCATGGACACGTGGCGCCTTCAAAGGTACATCGGGGAAGAAAGAAATATGCCTAAAACCATTTTCCCAAAAGCCTCGATGTCATGGGTTCTAATGTCATTTGAATACGCCAAATCAGCAATCCATGTCGGGGAAGGTAACGGCTGGTCAAGTCACCTCATGCCACTCATTCAGGTACTTCACATCCATGCAATGCCAGGCGAACGCCGTTGGATAACTAACTCTAAGGCTCATCATTTGAAATATATTGGTCAAGCATGATAAACCAACATACCTACAAGTAATATTGTTGGTAATTCATGATTAAGACTCAAGGAATACCGATCTTCAAATATGGGTGGCATTATTCTTCTATGGGAAATCATTGTCTCATTCACAAGCAAGGTAATCTAAAACTGGATCGATTTCCTGATTTCTGTAGAGTTAAGGAAAACAAAAATCATGCTCTCTGCAAAGTCGAACGATATGGACAAATACAATCAAACAATATCCAGTGAAACAAGGTTTTCAACTAACATGGAAAGCTTATCAATGAGTAAGAAAGAAAGGTCAATTGCACAGATATTAGCAACCAAATTCCATATAGAGCCCGTGACAGAACTAGAATCAGGAGTCAGATTAAATCAATCTAGGAGGGACCTAATCATCAACAGACACATGGATGAACTCTACAAGTGAGCAGTGAAGAATAAACAGAGAAAAAACAAGAAGGCGGAAACTAGAGTTGAGGCGGTCGAAAGCGTTAGGGAAAATCAACCAGTCTAGTTGAACACTTTAAAAGAGGAAATCGCCAGGCTGGAATATATTCTTAAGTGGAATTGAGTACGTTCCAGAAAATTTTGGACATATGGAATTCAAATAAAAAGCCTCAAATATGTCAAACCTGTTTGTAACGATCCCTGTAAAATAGGAAAACTATCGTTATACATTACTCCTTTTTGTAACCAACCTCTATCTTTAGAACTATGGGGAAGTTTAATAATTTTGAATTCCACGTGTAAATCCTCTCTCTGTCTCTCTCTCTCTCTCTCTATATATATATATATATACCATCTTGAGGATATAGAAGGCATGAGAGAAGGAGGGGGCCTGCCCTCGTTGTAGGTAGACATTGTAAGATCATGGAACTAAACTGAATATATGACGCATAACCAAAATTTTCAACTATTTATGAAATGATTCTAATTGGTTGTGATATGAGTTATGTATTCCTTCATAGTGTGTGTTTCCTATGTCTTTAAAATTCCATTTGCAAGTTCCTCTTTTAAATTTGAAAGTTAAAAGTCTGGAATTCATCTGATGATGCTCTAGAATTAGAAATTTAAATTCATGTGATTCTCTTCTCAACTATTTCAGAATTCATTTTAATATACTCTAAAGCAGTTATGTGTTTTTCTTTTTCCTCTTTTTCCATGCAAATTTCAGTTTGAAAACTCAGACTCATTGCCTCACTTAGATTTTCTCCTCTAGATAACTTCTAATGACCTGCTATTGCATTATTTATTTATGACTCCATAGCCCAAATGTTACCCCTCATTTCTTTAGCAACTTCATAATACCCCCCAAAGCGAACCAAATCTAGACAATGATTTCCAAAGAAATATCAAGTGACATGAGAGAGCCTTCTCTGAGTTGGGTGAGCTAGTGCCCAGTTCTAAAGTTGGTTGAAACAATTACCTTTGTCATTTTTCTATCATCTAGACAAAATTTACGGAGTGCTAACATTATGGCGTCGTTGTTGTGGATGAAATTGAAAATTTTCCCTGGGAAAGAATGACATGGTTGAGTTCTAAGGCCTGAGAGTAGCAGACACTTGGGCACATATTGGTTGTATTCTTGCTCTGGCGACTCTACACATCAGAAAATCAGTTTGAAGGTGATTCCACTGGTAGAAGAATCCATAAATTTAAATTTTCAATGGAGAATCCACTCTCAATAAAGAATCCGACTTCCAAAACATTATTGGTGACTCAAGTCAATATTCAAATGTAATTTGGATACTCCACTAGAAACAAGATCCCTTGACAGAGGTATGAAAAGACATTATGGAAGAAAAAAAAGTATTTAAAATTGGATTTTTCCAAAGCATTTTATTGTTTGTTATAAGTTGCCTCTGGTCCTTCCTTAAACATGTCAGACTAATGTTTCTTTACCTACTACATTCTAATGATAATCATGAGAATATTGCAATTGTATATCCTCCTCTTAAAGTTGTACATGCATATTCTCACTATATCATTGATTTTGATAAAAAAAAATCCATCTGGGCCATGTGATGACCATAACCAAGTTGACGAGCCCTAGGAAACCAGAGTTGATATTTCATATCCTGCACTTGATCCAACACCCTCCAAGACTCAACATAGATACAAAACCTTAAAGTTACCCCACATCCTTCATGATTTTCCTCCAAAACACTATGACTACCTACCTATGTTTGATGGGGAACCTGATACCATCTCATCTGAAAAACACATCCAAGGGTTTGAGCATTTTATATATTTGTTTGAGAATGACCATGATGATGTTTATATGAGGGCCTTCTCTCAATCCTTGAAAGGAGAGACCAAATACTGGTTTAAAAATTTGTAGCCAAAGACAATTATCTCATGGGAGGAATTGAAAGATGTATTTTTAAATTTTTGGGGTAGGAAGAAATATTTGGATCTACAACTTATAGAGTTCTATGCCTTAGAAAAGAAGAGAAATGAAACTATTTCTATATTCAGTAGAAGGTTTTCTCGTATCTATCACAATTTGTTCAAAGAAATTAAACCCACTAAAGTTGTTTCCATGCTCCATTATGCAACTACTCTCCATCGAGATTCGTCTTTCCTCCTGATGGAAAGAAGACCTAAGTCCTTACAACAAATGTTTAATGATGCTCAGGACATTCAACACAACATCCAAGCATGTAAACAAATCCAAAATGAGGGATTGCATTCTCAAGAACGTCAAAGTGAATATGAAGAGAAAAGGATTGACTAGGATCTTGAACATATAATTGACAATATCATAAGTCCTCTTGAAGTTTCCAACACCAATGATTCTACAAGAGGGGGTGTTGATCCATCTCATGATAAGCAAAGGGTTGATTGTTTTATGTATTCATTTGTAGATAGTCAATAAGATGAGTTTACAAATCAGCTTATTGAAGAATAGTTTGATGTTCCCAGTTTGTTCTTGTTAGATGACATCACATATGTAGTTGATTTTCCTGTATATGAAAAATATGATGATGATTGTGATGTTGAAGACATTCTTTTTCAGCAGCATGGTGAGATAAACCAACTTACGTATCATAGTTACAAAGAAAAAAGTGTTGGATCAGCTAAAGAGAATTCTCTACCTTTATGCTTTGCTGCATTTAAATTGTTGAAAGAAAATTATAATATCATTATTGAGACAAACGAATTTGTGCTAATGCAAAATCACACTAAACTAATGAAACAAATTGACAAGATATTGCAGCACTCTTCTTAGGTGTTTGATGTCCCTATTACTTGTTGTGTAGAATATCCTGTAAGTTCAAAAGTGTAGCCATTGGTCGAAGATAAAGCTGAAAAAGAGCATGTTCGACAATCCAAAGATATTGAAAAATGTGCCTATGAAAACAATGATGAAATTGAAGAAAGTTTGAAATCAGGTAAAAGGAACTTGACATTGTGTTTTTCCTCTTTCAAACTGTTGAAACAAAATATTTGTAATGTTTCAAATCAAAAAGCATCCAGGCATGATGTTAAATATAAAGAAAGTATTGGACTTACAAATAAAAACTATCTTCCTTTATGTTTTTCTTTCTTTGAATGGTTGAAAGAAAATCATGATATAACATTAAAATTAGGTAATTTTGACTGTGTTCTGTTAGAAAAACAGGACCGCAGAGCAATATAATAAAACAAATGAAGAAACAAAAACACAGAAGACACACAATACAAGAGAGACACAGATTTACATGGTTCACCCAGTGTGGGCTACGTCCACCAGAGAAAACCAGGTCCTTCCTTTATTATTATCCAGCAAATGAAGGGATACAACCTATAGCAAAACCTGCTATAACTTCCTCTTCTTTCTCTCACAGTCTCCTCTCTGCACTCCCCCCTCTGCAGTCCCCCGCGTGGAAGAGTGTACATACTTCTGGGGTGTAAATACTTCATGGGGTATAGACACGGCTGAAAGCAAAGGACCTCTGCATCAGGAAGATAATCAGGCTCCACAACCAACAATCTCCCACTTGGAGACCGATCTCAACAACTCCACTGCTACTGTATATGTTGGACTTTGAACCTTCTTGGACCTGGCAAATTTCTCATCTTCATATTCAATCATGAAGACCAACTGAAACTGAGCAAGAACTCAGTTTCTACCTGGTTACTCCCTTTGTTAACATGTCTGCAGGATTCTGGCTAGTGTGTATCTTTTCCAGCTTCAATTGTCCATCTT
>JZKD02S1973244.1:466835-500966 GCA_000966675.3 Picea glauca | reverse complement strand
ACCATGGAGCAATAAAATAAAACAAATGTAGAAACAAAAACACAAAAGACACACAATACAAGAGAGACACAGATTTACCCGATTCACCCAGTGTGGGCTACGTCCACTAGAGAAATTGATAGGTCCTTCCTTTATTATTATCTAGAAAATGAAGGGATACAACCTACAGCAAAACCTGCTGTAACTTCCTCTTCTTTCTCTCACAGTATCCTCTCTCACAATACAATATTCACTCTCATACTTAGCCGCAATACATTTCCCTCATAAAAGAGGGTTGCCTTCTAGGGAAAAAAACCCTAACATAATCTCTACCGTTAGATTTGCGACCTTATAATGAACGGTCCAGATTTACAATGAAATTACAATATACTTTTATAAGGTAATTTTTGCTTCGGGGGCTTCACCCCCAAAACCCCATCGGGGGACGCTGCACCCAAACCCCCGCTGGGGGCCCGCTTTCCCCCCCAGACCCCTTAGCCGAGGGGATGGACCCCCCGGACCCCGCAGAGGGGGTACCCCCCCTCTGCACTCCCCCGCGTGGAAGAGTGTACATACTTCTGGGGTGTAAATAGTTCATGAGGTATAGACATGACTGAAAGCAAAGGACCTCTACATCAGGAAGATAATCAGGCTCCACAACCAACATGTTCACAGTAGCACTGCTTTACATGAGGAAATTGTTATCAATAAGGAATACCAACAACACCCACATGCACTAAATTATCATGTAGCTGATTACTTGAAAGGATATTCCAATTCGCAGTTACAACTTGTGCTTAACCACTAAATCAAAGAATAAGTTGATCAATAAATTGTTGTTAAAAGTCATTTTTCTTCTTCTAAGATTAATGTAGATGTTCAACAATATTTCCAACGTTATTTTTTCAATGTCGAGTTGAGAGCAGTTTGCAAAGTTCAGTTTTAAAATTTGGCATTCAGTCTCCAAGACGTAGCAGGATACACGTACATGTTTTGAAAGTGGCCCAATGGGGAAGGCACCGGGTATACAATTATTTGCTACCTCACAGGGAGGATAGCATCCCTAGTTGGAGCCTATGTTATCACCATAACAGTTACACTTGAAATACGAGTTTCAGATTTAATGTGGGACTAAAGAGATGAAGAGACATGGAACGATTTGGAGGTCCAGGTCATATGTGGTGGCATGTGGAAAAATATGGTGAGAGAAAAAAGGAGAGGATTCAATGGACCATGGATCTTGCAGTAACCCAGATCAATGACCAAAACCCATATCGGGTGGTGAAATAGTGTGAATTTTAATTATGTGAAGGCATGCCAAGGAAAACTACCACAGTTTTATTCATGGACGTGTGGTGCCTTAGAAGGTAGATCGAGGCAAAAAGAGGTTTGCCTAAAACTGTTTTCCCAAAAGCCACGATGTCACATGTTCTAATGTCATTTGAATATGTCAAATCAAAAATCCATGTGTGGGAAGATAATGTCTAGTCAAATCACCTCATGTCACTCGTTCAGGTACTTCACATCCGTGTAATGCTAGGTGAACGCCACTAGATAACTAAATCTAATGCTCATCATTCAAAATAGATTGGCCAAGCATGATAAACCAACATACCTGCAAGTAATATTGTTGGTAATTCACGATTGAGACTCAAGGACTACCGATATTCAAATATGGGTGGCATTATTCTGCTTCGGGAAATCATCATCTCATTCACAAGAGAAGTAATCTCAAACTGGATTGATTTCCTGATTTCTATAGAGTTAAGGAAAAAAAAATCGTGGTCTCTGCAAAGTTGGAAGATATGGACAAATACAATCAAACAATATCTAGTGAAATAGGGGTTTCAACTAACATGGCAAGCTTATCAATGAGTAATAAATAAAGGTCGATTGCGCAGATATTAGCAACCAAATTCCATACTGACCCTGCGACAAAACTAGAATCAGGGGTCAGATTAAATCCTATTATGAGGGACCTAATCATCAATGGACATGCGGATGAACTATACAAGCGATAAGTGAAGAAGAAATAGAGAAAATGATAGAAAGCAGAAACCAGAGCTGAGGTGGTCGAAAGTGTTGGGTAAAATCAACCAAGCTGGTTGAACACTCTAAAAGAGGAAATCACCAAGCTGGAATAAATTATCAAGTGGAATTGAGTATGTTCCAACAATTTTGGGGCATATGGTGTTCAAAGAAAAAGCCTCAGATATCTCAGACATGTTTGTAACATTCCCTGTAAAATAGGAAAACTATCGTTATACATTACTCCTTTTTGTAACCAACCTCTATCTTTAGAACTATGGGGAAGTTTAATCATTTTGAATTCCATGTGTAAATCCTCTATATATATATCATCCCAAGAATATAGAGGGCATGAGAGAAGGAGGGGGCCTGACCTTGTTGTAGGTAGACTTTGTAAGATCATGGAACTAAATTGAATATATGATGCAAAAGAAAATTTTTGAACTGTTTATGAAAATATTCTAATTGGTTGTGATATGAGTTCTATCTTCTTTCATAGTGTGTGTTTACCATGTCTTTACAATTCCATTTGCAAGTTCCTCTTTTAAATTGGAGAGTTAAAAGTCTGGAATTCATCTAATGATGCTCTAGACTTAGCAATTTAAATTCATGTGATTTTGTTCTCAACTATTTCAGAATTCATTTTAATATGCTCTAAAGCAGTTATGTGTTTTCCTTTTTCCTCTTTTCCATGCAAATTTCAATTTGAAAAATCAGACTCATTGCCTCACTTAGCCATTCTCCTCTAGATAACTTCTAATGACCTGCTATTGCATTATTTATTTCTGACTCCATAGCCCAAATGTTACCCCTCATTTCTTCAGCAACTTCATAATACCCCCCAAAACAAACCAAATCTAGCCAATGATTTCCAAAGAAATATCAAGTGACATTAGAGAGCCCTCTCTGAGTTGGGTGGGCTAGTGCCCAATTCTAAACCTAGTTGAAACAATTACCTCTGTCATTTGTCTATCATCTGGACAAAATTTACAGAGTGCTAACAACTTCCTCGAAGAAAACAAATAATCAGACCAGTGGTCGAGTCCCCCGACCAGATTTTTGTGCACAGAATAGAATACCTGATTAATTTCACCCTCACTAAAATCAAACATTCTCTTAATCTAATCCCTTAAACACCAACCGACAAATTCTCTGAGGTAGATGATCTCTCTAAAGAGGAAGGGTTTAACTTAGAAATCTCAGCTTCAGGATCTAAAGATATGGAAGATAAGATTGACCATAATGAAGAAAGCAGAGACCCACCTTAGAAAAGTCAACCTTGGTTGGCCAGAGATGATTTGGCCATACCTGGACAAGTACATAACCTCCCCCAACATCCAGAGAAGTTACTCCCTAAATTTGACCCTAAAACCTTAGGATTGCCTAAAGACCATATCAAAAAATTCATACTAGCTATCAGACGGATGAATGCCCAACATGAAGACGTAGTATGCAGGTTTTTTCTCTACACTTTTGAGAACTCAGCCTCCACATGGTATTTTGACTTACCTATAGGGTCCATAACTGGTTGGACGAAGTTTCAAAAGGATTTTTTAGACAAATTTGTAGAAGAAACCACTACAAGAGTTTTGATGGTTGAATTGTTCACCACCAACATGAGTTCAAAGGAGAAGGTTAAAGATTTCAATCAAAAGTTTACCACCATCTTAAAAAAATTTCAACCCAAATCTAAAACCTACTCAGGAGTTGCAAATTGAAGTATATGTTAATGCTCTCCCAACTTCTATTTCCATGTTTGTAAAGAGGGCTACCAAACCAACCCTAGCTGAGAATTTTGAAGAAGCCAAAATGATAGAATTCGAAATGAAAGGATGCAAAGAAGGCTAAGTATGATTAGTTAATAAATAAGTTCAACCTCCTCCCAGGAGAGGACTCTTGTTAACTAGACCCTTAGGGAAACAAATAGAACAAGATCCTGAAAATGGAAGTGGGGACATAGAGGACCTACAACGCATGTTCAATAAGTTGTCAAACAAAATCATAGACATGGAGAGAAGTGAAGGGAAGGGAAACCAAGGCCAAAGGCCCTAGAACCATTTTTTTCAAAAGAAATCCACCATTCAAAGAAATTGAAACTCCCCCAACCAACTTAAACATCGATCTGGAAAATCTAGCATTCAACTCTTTCTGTACTTATCATCAAAATAATCACTCTGAAAGAGACTTCCCTCAATGGGTGCATGCCATGAATTTGATGGTCAATTGATTTCTAGATGAAGTCTCCCTAACCGAACAATCAAGTGGATCAGTTATGAATATTGTCGATCAGGAAGAAGTTGCTCCCCCAGAAGAAACAACCATGTTGATATCGGACCTTGACCTACCTCTGCCTTCTGATGACCTATTTGAGGTTCAAGAACCACCCGCAAAAGTCTTGGTTTTGCAAACACGAAGTAGGGGTCAACCTGTCTCAAACCACCTTACTACGACCCCAAATTCAGGAGGAAAACCATCTCCCGATCACCTAAAAAAACCTTTTTCTCCCCAAAGAAACCCTATAAACATTCATACACACGAATCGACCAAGCTAGATTACAACATAGTAGAAGATTTGAAGAAGTTGAAGGAAAATATATTTTTTATTGACATATGTAGAATCGCTCAATAAAAGGACTTTTTATTACAAGCATTGAAATCAGTAGAAAATCCTACAACAAGTACCAACGAAGGAGGAAGTCTGACTCCCATGGATCTAAGAAATAAAGAAACTATGAATGCTTGTTCTGAAGATAATAAGGGAAAACCTTTTGTCCCACCGTTCCTTTTAACATTTAAAGTCTTCAACAGAAACCTCCATAACTATTTGGTTGACTCGGGAGAATCTTCTAATGTTATGACACTATCTATTTGCAAAACATTAAACATAATTCCTCTCAAAAGAAATAAACATGTGATATAGAGAGACAGAAACCAGGTCAAGGTCATGGGATAACTCAAAGATGTAATGATTAGAATAGTTACACATCCCAAATTTGTTCAAGTAATTGACATCATTGTAGTAGATATCCCAGAAGTTTATGGATTTTTATTGAGTCGATATTGGTCCGAGAAGTTAAAAATATACTTTAGTATAGACTGGGCTCACTATTAGGGCCCTAACCCGCACATAGGTAGATTAATATATTTGGATGTAATAAAGTTCAATATTAATAAGTCCTTTCAATAAAATAGAATAAGGCGGATGTAAGAAGACCTAATAGAAGCTCCCACTTCTAGAAGGATCCTCCTCTAGAAGCTTCTCTTGATAGACATTTTGTATAAATAAGGGTCGAGGGTATGAAAACCCTAGCTTGGAGATTATTGTAACAGAGCATTGCTCGATTGGAGGTTTCCCCCTCGAAGAGGCCTATGAACATTGATTTCTAAATCAAAGTGTTATTTCTATGGTTGTTCTTAAATCATTTATGTGTTATTGTGGAGATTATGCTGGATATTTTACTGTTATTCTACCATTTCTAGCATTTTATCTCTGTTCTGCATATTTTTTATATCTAGTATCTTGCAAGTGGTATCAGAGCACTTTCCTTGGCAGAAATTGTGGGAATTTTTTTTTAAGGGCAGAGACGTATTCTGGTGTCTTTAAACCACAAAGATCTTTCGTTATGTGCATAAACCCACGGTTAAGGGATTCATACATGCAGGAAATACAAGTGGTTCTTAAGTGGACATCTGTTGGCCACCATTGTAACCCCTTTTGGTACCCCTTCGAGTGGCAGCGGATTAGACAACACCTGTGTACGGATCGACCTAGATTTCCTGAAGCCCTCTTTAGATAAACCTATTTTCCGCCAGACTGTTATAGTGTCACCGAGAACAACACTCGAGAAGATACTCTCTAGTACTTGGGTAGTCAGGTAGTATGGCTAACGATACAGTCTATCCTCCTTAGTTAGTGCTCTGAGATATTGGGCCGAGTACTACTCTTGGACCTTGCACGTATATCATAGAGCTATAGCACAGGGAAAACCCTTGTCTATAAAACTCTTGAATACCTAACCCTTGGGGGACAGAAACATAAAGGAATTAAAAATAGACCAGATCTATTTTCGTGCAACTGTGTTCGGGTTGCCAAGTAAATACACAACTCTTTATGGTTCAACATTGGGGGATTTTATCACTACGGTATTCTTCAGACCGGAGTATAACTTCACAAGTGTAAAAAAAAAAAAAATGTCTGGAAATCTTTTCACAATTATTTGAGACCTATTCCATTGGATTCATCTCTCCACCCTTATCACTTTCATCCATATCATTTTTAGACAAAATTTTTGACCCCGCCCGCCCCTTTTCAGTTCACCCATACCCATAGCCAAGACCTGGAAGCTCGCTTCAACACCATGCAATCTGGTTTCCTAGAAACCCAAAAAGAAGTAAAACAACTCAGTGCTACTGTTGCCTCCATCGGTTCATCCATCAATGCTACCATAAATACAACCATGCAGTCCTCAATGGAGGAATTCAAACAAGAACTTACCACCCATCTTGAATCTATCTTTGCAGCACTCTGCACCAAACTAAAGATCCCTACCAATGACCATTCCTTTGAAGCACATCAAAAGAATGAAGGAGAAACTTCCTCCCATTCCCATACCTTTCAGTCCCATCACTTTCAATGTGACATATGGCTTCCGTGGGTAGATGTGACCAAATTTGATGGCTCAGACCCCACTAGTTGGGTAACCCAAATGGAACATTATTTCTCTTTATATGGCATTACCGATGACTTGGCCAAACTCTGGTATGGTGTTCTCCATCTAGATAAATAATGTTGGTAATGGTGGCAATGGAGAAAAACTTCCTGTCAAGGGTATATTGCTTGGACCCAATTTGTGACTGAGCTTTACGAACGCTTTGACATGAACACAAACCATTTAGGTTGTTTGACAAAGTTGAAGCAATCTGGAACAATAGAAGACTTCATAGCTACCTCTGAACACCTGGATTTTTGAACAGAGGGCGTGATTGATGCTTTCTTTTGAGAGTGTTTTATTAATGGCCTCAAGGAGGAGATTTCAGCTCATGTCCTCATGGCTCGACCCTCAACTTGGGTGGAGGCTACTAAAAGAGCTAAAGAAGCACAATAGGTGGTATCATCTCAAAACCAAAAACCCTCCTTTATCCCTCACCCTAAACCCATCACTCCCACTACTCCCTCCGCCCCATTAAAAGTCCAAAAATTGACCAGGGCTGAAATGGTTGAACGCCAACTCAAAGGCCTTTTTTATAATTGTGATGACAAATATTTCCTGGGCCACAAGTGTAAGGAAAAAAAGATTTTTATGGCTATCTCTAAGGAAATTTCAGAAGAGGATGTTGAAACTCCCCTTGTGTCAAAGTCACTTGAAATCACTGACATAACCCCTCCCTCAAACCCTCCCGAAGTAGAACCCATCATTTCCCTCAATGCTCTCACTAGTTTTTCTTCTCCCCAAACCCTCAAGTTAATCAGTTACATAAAGCATCGGAAGGTCATCATTCTGGTTGATAGTTGAAGCACCCATAATTTTATTCATCACCGCATTGCCCAAGAAACTCATTGCTACATCCATGTTGTCAATAATTTACAAATCATGATTGCCAATGGGGGTTCCATGAAATGTGGAGGGTGTTGTGAAAATGTGTGTCTCCAAATCGGTGACTACCACCTAAAATCCCATATGTTTTCTATCAACATGGGTGGTTGTGACATTGTGTTGGGTGCCGACTGGCTAAGAACTTTGGGTCCAATTCTCATGGATTTTAAGGCATTAAGCATGCAATTCGACCAGGAAGGCCACCAATATAAATTTTAGGGCATCATTGTTGGTTCACTTGAGGTCATTAGTTCCCATCACATGGAAAAGCTGCTCAAAAAAGGTCATTCTGGTGTCATTGCCCAACTCCATGCCATTCAAGCAATAGAAACACCCCCGGTGTCGCATGACCTCCAAGCTCTCCTTTCTAAACATCAAATGGTATTTTCCACTCCCCAAGGCCTCCCTCCTTCCCACGGTGTTCATGATCATTCCATACCCCTTGTACCCAGAAGCCTTCCTCCCAATATCCGTCCATATTGCCACTTCTTCTCACAAAAAAATGAAATTGAGAAAATGGTCCAAGAAATCCTTAATGCAAGCATTATCCACCATAGTGCGATCCCCTACTCTTCTCCTATAGTCATGGTCCTAAAGAAAGAAGGTTCTTGGAGAATGTTTCCTGACTTCCATGCCCTCAACAAACTGACCATTAAAGACAAATTTCCCATTCCTGTCATTGATGACCTCCTGGATGAATTGAGTGGCACCCAATACTTTACTAAACTTGATCTTCACTTGGGCTATCACCAAATACATATGAAAGAGGCAGACATTCCCAAGACGACCTTTCACACTCATGAGGGCCACTATGAGTTTTTGGTCATGCCTTTTGGCTTGTGTAATGATCCCTCCACCTTCCAAGCCCTCATGAATCATGTCTTTCGTCCCTTTCTCCATCATTTTGTCTTAGTTTTCTTTGATGATATCCTCATCTATAGAAAAACCTAGACCGGCCATCTTACTCATGTGGATCAAGTTCTCCATCTCCTCTCCTAGCACCAACTTTTCCTGAAACAGTCTAAATGTGCTTTTGGTGCCTCAGAAGTAGAATACTTGGGTCATCTGGTTGGCAAGGATGGCGTCAGGGTGGATTCGAAAAAGATTGAAGCTATACAAGATTGGTCGCACCCAAAAACTCTCAAAAGATTTTGTGGATTTCTGGGCTTAACAGGGTATTATCGCAAGTTTGTTAAGAACTATGGAAAGATTGCAACATCTCTCACTATTCTCCTAAAAAAGAACTCTTTCACTTGGACTCCAGTCGCTACTCAAGCTTTTCAAACCTTGAAGATGGCCATGTGCACCACTCCAGTTCTGGCCCTTCCTAATTTCAAAAAGACCTTTTTGTTGGAATGTGATGCCTCAGGGAAAGGAATTGGTGCTATCCTTATGCAAGAAGGTTGACCTTTGGCCTTCACCAGCAAGAAACTATCTGAAATGAATCTGGGCAAACCCATTTATTAAAAGGAAATGATGGCTATTATGCATGTCATTGAGCTGTGGCACCCTTATCTCTTGGGACAATGCTTCCAAATCAAGACCGACCATCAAAGCCTCAAGTACTTTTTGGAACAACGCATTTCCTCATAGGAGCAACAAAAATGGGTGACTAAGCTCTCTGGTTATGATTATGAGATCATTTACAAGAAGGGAAAAGAAAATGTAGTGGCGGATGCATTGTCCTGAAAATATGAAGAAGAAGGATCCCTTTTTTCTCTTTCCTTCATTGTACCCAATTGGCTCCAAGCTGTGTGACAGGAATGGCTTCAAGACTCCAAAATTTTTCATCTGATCCAACAATTGCAGAGCAAGGATCCGGCTCCCCCACAGTACTCTTAGCTATAGGATGAGTTTCGATACAAAGGTTGTTTGTATTTACATAAACAATTAAATCTTAAATCCACAGTACTTTATGAGCTTCATGCTACACCCACAGTGGAGCACTCAGGGTTCACCAAAACATATGATCAAGTCAAACATTCTTTTTTCTGGGATGGTATGAAACAAAAAATCTGTAATTTTATAGTTGAATGTGAGGTGTGTCAACGCAACAAGGGAGAAATAGTCAAATCTCTGGGCACACTACAAACTCTTTCGATTCCACCGACTATTTGGAAGGATATCTCTATGGACTTTATTACCGGCTTACCCAAATTAGGGAATAAATCAGTCATAATGGTGGTTGTGGATCGTCTTTCCAAGTATTCATTTCTGCGCTCTTCAACACCCATTTACTACATCCATGGTGGCTCAAATTTTCATGGACCACGTCTTCAAGCTTCATGGCATGCCGCACTCTATTGTCTTTTATCATGACCCAACTTTCACAAGCAATTTTTGGCAAGAACTCTTTAATCTCCAAGGCACCCAATTGCATCTCAGCACAGCTTATCATCCGTAGACTGATGGTCAAACGGAAGTTGTCAAAAAGTGTTTGGAAACATATCTGAGGTGTTTTTCTTCTGAAAAAAAACATCAGTGGGTTCAATGGCTACCCCTAGATGAATGGTGGTACAACACTTCCTACCATACAGCTACTTGCATGATTCCTTTTGAAGCAGTATATGGACAGAAGCCACCTTCAGCTCTCTCATACTTACCGGGTACCTTGAAGGTCCAGGCGGTTGACAAAACACTTACAGTTCAAGAGGATATTCTTCGTACCCTTAAAGAGAACTCGGTCATGGCACAAAATTGCATGAAGAAACAAGTAGATCAAGGTCACTCTGAATGTCAATTTGCAGAAGGGGATCAGGTGTTTCTGCGACTACAACCATACAAGAAAACTTCCCTCAAGGCCGAGCATTGTCAGAAGCTAGCACCCAAATTTTATGGTCCTTATATAGTTCTCAAACATGTGGGACAAGTCACATATTAGTTAGCTCTGCCCAGTCAGTCGAAGCTACGTCCAGTTTTCCATGTTTCATGCTTAAAGAACGTTATTGGAACTCAATGCCAAATTCAAGCCAACCTTCCTAAGTTAGTTGAAGAAGGATCCATTTGGCTACAGCCAGAATTAGTTTTGGACCAGTGTGAGCATTGCCTGCATCAACGAACCATCAAGGAAGTGCTAGTCCAGTGGAAAGATACGAATCCAGAAGATGCCACTTGGGAACCAGCTACCATTCTGCAACAGTCTCCTCATCTCGAGCCTTGAGGACAAGGTTGTTTTTAAGGGGGCAGACATGTTAGGGTCCTAACCTGCACATAGGTAGATTAATATATTCAGATGTAATAAAGGTAAATATTAATAAGGCCTTTCAATAAAATAGAATAAGGCGGATGTAAGAAGATCCTCTTCTAGAAGGATCTTCCTCTAGACGCTTCTCTTGATAGACATTTTGTATAAATAAGGGTCGAGGGTATGAAAACGCTAGCTTGGAGATTATTGTAATAGAGCGTTGCTCGATTGGAGGTTGCCCCCTTGAAGAGGCTTGTGAACATTGCTTTCTGAATCAAAGTGTTATTTCTATTGATGTTCTTATATCTTTTTTGTGTTATTGTGGAGATTATGTTGGATATTTTACTGTTATTCTGCCATTTCTAGCATTTTATTTATGTTCTGAATATTTTTAATATCTGTTATCTTGCACTCACCTTTGTCTTCCATTAAAGGGACACGCAAATATGATCAGGATTGATAGGGAAATATATCTAAAACATATTGTCACCAACTTAGAAACCCTTAATGAACCCTCATCGACAGATTTCCCCGTGCTAGGAAATTATTTCTGTGACTCTAATTTCCGGAATTTCTCCCACATCTCATATGATTTCCCTCTTACTAAAAACTATGAAATGATTTTTCAAGAGAAATTGTTGACGACAGTAGCGGAAACCCTTTTCTGTCAAGAACCTACGTTAGAAATCACGAAACAAATAGGAGAAAAAGAGGAAAGTGACAAGAAAGAGGAAGCTGATAAGTTTTGCCCACAAGTCTGGACCTTATATTTTGATGGATCTAAATTGTAAGAAGGGTCAGGGGCAGGGTGAATCCTCATTGATCCAAATGGTAAACAACATTTCCTGTCCTGTAGACTAGAATTCAAATGCACAAATAACACTGTTGAGTATGAAGCTCTAGTACAGGGGCTAAAGAAAGCCATAGAATTGAAGGTTTTCAAAGATTCTAAAATCATTGTTAGACAATTAAGGAACACTATACATTGCAAATCCCCACACCTGAGGAATTACCAACAGGAAGTGAACAGGCTAATAGAGAATTTTGAAGCCTTCAACATTAGAACAATCCCCAGAGCAAAGAAAATTATTGTTGATTATCTGGACACTGTTGCTTCAAGGCTATCACTTCTAGAAGATTGTGAAGCCTCCTGGTTCACTGTGGAGCTACTTTAAAAACCGTCAGTGACCAAAAATATTTCTAATTGGAAGGTCTTTGAAGGAGATGGACAGATCATAAACGTTTTGACCAATCAGGATAATTTTAAAGACTAGGTTATTGACGATGAAGTATTCCAGGAACAATCAATAGAAATCGATCCTTAGACAGATCAATCGACTAAAAAAACTAGATCTCACACGATACCAAAGGGAATAGACAATTTAGAAAAACGTTTTTTATCTAAGAGAAATATTTAAAGGGTCAAAGAACGCAAAGACGGGTAGTTCCTATCCCATGCATGAAACTATAAATCTAGGAACCCTAGAAAACCCCAAGAATGTAAATCTCGGCAGGACAATATCTAAAGAGGAAAGGAGGTCCTATCTCAAACTTTTTAGACAATATCAATATGTCTTCTTATGGTCCTACTAAGATTTGAAAACTTATGATAATTGTATCATTCAACACACTATCTCGTTAAATCCCAAAGTGAAACCCTTCCAACAAAAGATCGGAAAGTACCACCCATCACTGGAACCTTGCATGTGTCAGGAGTTGAAGAAACTATTAGATGCCAAAATTATCTTCCAGGTTAGACACTATGCATGGGTAGAAAATTTGGTTCCTATGAGGAAAACATTTGGGGAAATTCGTTTATGCGTATATTTCAAAAATCTCAACAGAGCTTCAAAAAAGGACAACTACCCACTCCCACCAATGGAGCAACTCTTGCATACAGTTTATGGCTCTGATATTTTATCCCTACTAGACAGTTTCTCAGGTTACAACCAGGTTCTAGTCTCAAAAGAAGACCGCTTGAAAACTACCTTCCGAACCAAGTGGGGAACCTTTTCTTATAAATGTTTTCCCTTTGGGTTAATCAATGCAGGAGTGACCTTCCAAAGGTCCATGGATGTAGGATTTTGGGGACTAATAAAATAATGTGTAGTGGTTTATTTGGATGATGTGACTATGAATTCAAAGAATAGAGAAGATCGCATCCAACATTTAACCCAAATTTTAGAAAGGTGTAGGAAATACGGTATATCCTTAAACCCTAAGAAAACTATCTTTCGCATTGATTAGGGGAAGTTGTTAGGTCATATTATATCCCAATTAGGAATTCACATAGACCCAGAATGAGTAAAGGCTATAGCTCAACATCCATTACCCCACAACAAGAAGGCAATGCAATCATTTTTCGGAAATATCAATTTTGTGAGGAAATTCACTCCCAATTTCGTTGAAACTATCAAACCCTTACAAAAATTGATCCATAAAGACATTGAATTTAAGTGGGATGATGAAAGAAAGAGTTCTTTCAACGATATTAAGACTGAAATATCTCAGGCTCCAGTGTTGTGAAGCCCCAATTTCAAGAAATATTTTTTCCTCTATACTTTTTCCTCTAACCAATCATTAGCTGTAATATTAACTCAGAAGGATGATGACAACAACGAGGCCCTGATATCGTTCATGAGCACTAATCTCCAGGAGGGTGAACTAAATTACCCCGCTATACACAAGCATGCCTATGCAGTATATAAGGCAGTGAAACACTTTAGATCTTACATCCTTAAGAACCATACCAAAGTCATCGTGCCTCACCCCGCAATCCGATCCTTATTCACTCAACAAGAGCTGGGGGAAAGAAGAGGAAACTAGATGGCAGTAGTCCAATAATTTGATCTAGATATAAAACCTGCTAAATTGGTTAAGAGATAGGGATTGTGCAAATTGGCAGTTGAAGCCCAGGACCAAGAAAATGAAGACCCCAGTTGGGAGAATGAATTAGCATTGTGGTGTGGTGAAGCTCCATACGTCTACCTAGGGCAAGAGTCTTGGTATGAGAAACTGAATTATCTCCTGCATTATGGAACTTGCCCAGAAAGACTAAGTACTAGGGAAAGGAGAGCCCTTGGGTTAAAATCAACACAATATCGCCTCATAAACTCGGTGCTCTTTTGTGTTAATTACGATAGGGTACTTTTAAGATGTCTTGAACGTGAATATGCAGAAAAAGTTCTGAAGGAGCTCCATGATGGTCCTACCAGTGGACATTTCGCAGGAAACACCACCACTCATAAAATACTAAGAGCTGGCTATTATTGGCCTACTTTATTCAGAGACGCTCACACATATGCTAGAAACTGTAAGACTTGTCAAATAAGCGCGGAGAGGGAGAAGTGCGTAGATGTCCCACTCCAACTAGTGGTTGTTTCCAAGCCTTTCAAGAAACAGGGGTTAGATATCATAGGAGAGATTACACTGAGTTATTCAAAACAACACAGGTACATAGTGACTGCCACAGAATATTTCAAAAAATGGGAAGAGGCCATCCCTCTAACTCATGTAAACAAGAAGGTGGTGATCCAATTCATAGAACAACAACTAATCAAAAGGTCTGGTGTGCCTTCTATCCTTGTTTTTTATAATCCAGCTTACTTTTCTTCCACCCTGTTAATGGAGTTTTCTCTAGACAAAGGAATCATAATTAGATACTCTACAAACTATTATCCACAAGGAAACAAAGTGGAAGAATCAACTAATAAGAACCTAGTGAGGATATTGAAGAAAACAATTACAGACAACTAGAGGAATTGGCATAGCTCACTTCATAATGATTTATGGGCCGATAGTGTTACACCAAAGGAATCCATTGGGAATTATCCATACTTTATGGTATACGGACAAGAAGTCATTCTCTCGAATAGGCTATATCTTACATCCCTTCAACTTTCTCAATAGTCAAGAGGAAAACCCTCATCAGTCATACAACAAAGAATTGACACCCTTCTCATGTTAGAAAAGGAAAGGGATAAAGCTAAATCAAAGTTCATAGCTCACCAACAGATAGTTAAAAGGTGGTTTGATAAGCATAATTCTAAAGAGAAGAATTTTGAGGTAGGAGACTTAGTCCTAAATTGGGACAGAGCAAATGAGCCTAAAGGAAAACATTCTATGTTTCAGAATCTATGGCTCAGTCGCTCAGACCTTTCCAGGTGACCGAGATGATTGGGTTAGGAACATATCGATTGCAAAATATAAGGGGGGAACCCGATTCCCTCTCGGTGAATGACCAAGCCCTAAAACAATATTTCCATTAAAAAAAATTATTATTATTTAATGATTTGTGTTTGTATTTTCACGATGTTGGTTTTAGCTAGGTCGATTGCAAAATTTATTTTTTATTTTCTTATTTCTTGCTATAGTACTTATGCGCTTTTGAATATTGTGTTTAGAAACACTGTGGTTCACCTAACTTCATGTGATATAGGTAAACTTTGTTCCTAACTCATCACTCACATACAACACAAGAAATGTTGGGGAACCTGTGGTTGTTTTGAGGGGTTCTCTATCTAACCTGCACAGATGAAAAACTTTGGAGAAATGAAAAAGTGTCTGCCTGGTGGTTTGGTGAAATCTTAAGGGAAATATGGAAAGGTGGAAAGGACTACATGTACCTCAAAGACATAGCTAGAAAAAAAATTCACCTTAACCATCTCATTTTTTGGAAATAACAGATGTCCTCCTCTCCCACTCGCTCAGGGAATTCTTCCGAAATAAAAATCAACTATATCAAATGAGTGAACAGTAGGAGAGGGTATGCATATAACTTCATCAGGGCTATGGATGCTCGCTGGCAGTGGAGCAAGGTCTGTGACGTCGGGGTGACTCCAACGAGGCTATGGACGCTCCCTAACAGCGGAGCAACATCGTAGAAAGTGAATGAGGGTAACTAAAAGGCCTAGTGCCATTGAATGATTTACTAGACTCTTTTCAAAGGGGGCATGAGTCAAGGTTATAGGAAACGAAGGTTGAAAACCCCACAAGAAGGCCTGTATGCATCAACCGGAGAATTTCAAATGTAAGGGTAAAAGAGGCACTGATAAAAACCAGTTAAGTTCTTCACCAAATTTTGCATCAGTCAAGCCCGAGGAAGGAACAAAAAAATTGATTTTTCCCTGTAAGTCACCATTTGTTGAGCACTCAACACACCCTAAAAATCCTATGTCAATTTTTTCACTTTTTGGGTACCACTTGATCTTTACACTGTTTGATTGGGCTTCCTTTTGAGAAATGTTTTGCCTTTGATTATTCTCTTGAATCTCATTAGCTATTCAGGTTTGTTTGAATTTATGAAACCCCATGACTTAAAAAGGATTAACACTTAAATAAAGAATCAACAACCAAAATACTTCACTCGACGCACTCAGATTCGGCATTGGAAGGAATTCAAAGAAGGAAAAGAACCATTCAGGAAACCTTAGTCACCAAGCGCCAATATTTATCGATATCGGTAAAAGGAAGTTTTTGTTTTACAATAAGTATCACATAGTGATATCACTAATAGTCTATCCCCTTTGACATCAGTAAATGAAGAGGGGAATAGATGTTAACAAAGAAAGAAACATTATTGTTGATAGTCGATGCCCGATGCACTTATCGGAACTAGGGAAAGAATAAAAGGATTGCCACAAACATTTGGACCGCGTTAAAAGATACTCCCAATCACCGATTCCTAATGCGTTTCAACATCGAGACTTTTTCAAGGAAGATGATCTGAAGGTAAACACTTGAAAGGTTTATCACCGATCACCGACCCTGGATACTCTTTCGGCATTGGCAAGATAAGGTTTGTCTTAGAATGAATAACTTAAGTAAATTCTCGACTCCGATTAACACACATGAATTAGGTCACTGGTATTCAACACCATGTTCTTGCAATATACTAGACATAAAAAGTATGCAAAACAAAAATAAAATGCTAGTAAAGGTGGAATAACATCAATATATCTAGAACAATCACCACAATAGCACTGAAATGATATAAGAATAACAACGAAAATAACACTTTGATACTAGAAAGCAATGTTCACGGGCCTCTTTGAGGGGGAAACCTCTAGTTGAGTAGCACTCTATGACAATAATATCCAAGATAGGGTTCTCATACCCTCGACTCCTATATATACTAAATATGTCTATCAAAAGAAGCATCTAGAGGAAGATCCTTCTAGAAGCGAAAGCTTCCATTAGGTCTTCTTACATCTGAATTATTCTATTCTATTGCAAGGCCTTATTAATATTGACCTTTATTACATCCATGTATATTTTTCTACCTATGTCCAGGTTTGGACCCTAACATGTCCTCCCCCTTAAAAACAACCTTGTCGTCAAGGATTGATTTGTTGAAATTGCTGCAGAATGGTAGCTGGTTCCCAAGTGGCATCTGCTGGAGTTGTATCTTTCCACTGGATTAACACTTCCTTGATGTTTCTCTCATGCAAGCGATGCTCATTCTGGTCCAAAACTACTTGTGGTTGGATCCAAATGGATCCTTATTCAGCTAACTCGGGAAGGTTGGTTTGAATTTGGCACTTAGTTTCGATCACCTTCTTTAAGAAGGAAACATGAAAAACAGGATGTAGCTTTGAATGACTGGGAAAAACTAACTAATAGGCCACCTATCCCACACTCTTGAGAACTGTATAAGGACAATAAAATTTGGGTGCTAGCTTTTGACAATCCTTGACCTTGAGGAAATTCTACTTGTAAGGTTGTAGGCAAAGAAACACCTGGTCCCCTTCTTCAAATTGACGTTCAGAGTGACCTTGATCTGCTTGTTGCTTCATGTAATTATGTGCCATGACCAAATTTTCTTTGAGGGTACACAGAATATCCTCTCGAACTGTAAGTGTTTGGTCAATTTCTTGGACCTTTGAGACAGCATCTAAGTATGAGAGAACTGAAGGTGGATTATGTCCATATACTGCTTCAAAAGGAGTCATGCATGTACTTGTATGGTATGAAGTGTTGTACCACCATTCAACTAGGGGTAACCATTGAGTGATCCAAATTTTATGAGAAAAAAATGAATACAGATTATTAACAGGTGCTTAACACAAAATAACAGAGATATAGTAAAACTAGTTTTCTATTCAATAACGAAATAAGATGAAACTATAAAATGCAGCGGAAACAAGCTTGCTGGAATGGTAGCAGCTTATCTCTAAGAAGAGATGTGACGACAGCACGCATTTACAAGAAGAAGGTTAAAATGAGTCTCTAAAGGCCTTTTTAAAATAATCAGGAATTCCAAAAACCCTATACATCCAAAAACCTAACCCTAGGAGATGAAGCACCAAAAGTCATGTGGGCCCAGTTTGGGTAAGTTAGTACATCAACTTCCCTGGGTCGTAACTTTTGCATACGATCTCTGTTTTAGGTGTGTGATAGCACGTTGGCAAGGTATCATCGAGGAGATTCATTTTGGGGGCTCAATCATGCCTTTGGAATTCATTAAGGATATCGATCTTGAAAAACCTTCATTTAGGCCCTCAAAATGGCCCCGGAAGTTAAAACTGCTAAAAATAGTAAATTGCCAAAATTGTCATAAAACTATTTTGAGCCAGTTGGAAAAGATGGGTGGCCACCAATATCCATCTGGATCAATCCTCCCTCCTTAGGAATAAATGGTCTCCATTGTGTTGAGGTCCCTCATCAAATGAGAAAATTTGTATTGAATTTGGCCTCGAGTGAGCCACTTGCCTTGGTGCAGGAGCTTCCTTGCATTAACGACTTGATAAAGCTTGATCCTTTGTTGTTGATTTCCCTTGATATTTATGTCCACAATATGATCATTAGATTCCTGTTGTAGGTTGTCAGGGTTGATATTTTTTGGTGTCAGTTGTTCTTCTACTTGTAAGGTGTCCAATAATTATGGGAAATAAGGGCGAAGGAGATCCACGTTGAACATTGGGTGCAGACCAAGGAAAGGAGGAATGTTGAGCTCAAAAGAATTATCCCCCATGGCCTTGATGATAGTGTATGGCCCATAGCAGAGTGGGAAAATATTTCGATGGGGTCCTGTAAGGCATTCTTTCTGCAAGTGCAACCAAACTTTGTCGCCCACCTGAAACTTATGCGGCACCCAATGTTGATCATGGCATTGTTTGTACTTGTCATTGGACTTTTGTAGGATATCCTAAACCTGTTGGCGAATGTGTTGGATCTACTCAATGAACCAGGTGGATTTTTCAGCTTCAGATGGAGCAGGAGATAACTCAGTCGAGGTGACCACAAGGGGAAGTGCAACATCTATGGGTCCTAATGGTTGGAATCCCAGCCCCACTTGAAAGGGGTTGTGGCCAATTGAGCTATGTAGGGCTCGGTTGTAGCTATGTTGGACATCAACAAGGCTCCCATCCCATGTGTGAGGGTGATTTGAACTATACATGTGAAGGATATGCACAATCATTTGATTTAAAACCTCGGTTTGGCCATATGTCTGGGGGTGGAAGGTCGTGGATTTGGTGAGCTTGGTGTCCAGCAGTGACCAGAGGCTCGACCTGAATGTACTGAGAAATTGACTATCCCGATATAAGAAAATAGTTTGTGGGATTCCAAAATGTACCCAGACTCATTCAAAGAAGAGCTTGGTAGTGGCCTCTACTGTGATGCTCTTCTTGCAGGCAACCAGAATCGTCATCTTAGAAAATTGATCAATAACCACAAAAACACAGTCATTTCCCCACTTGGTGTATGGGAGGCCCAACATGTAGTCCATTGAGATGGATTCCTATGGCCTGTCAGGAGTAGCAAGAGGGGTGTATAGGCCCTGTTTCTTAATGATCGATTTGGCAATAGCACAGACAGTGCAGGACTTGATATACTTGTTGACCTCCTGTCGAAGTTTCAGCTAGTATAAATGTTTCTATAGCATCACCACTGTCTTTTCAATGTTGAAGTGTCCTGCCACCTGACTGTAATGGGCTTCCCAGATCATCTTTGCTCACTCACTTGATGGAACACAGATATGGCCCAGACGAGACAATAACCCATCCTGAATATGGAAATTATCGACAACTATGTTTGCACCCAACATTTGGTAGGTGGTGGCGAAGTCAGGGTCTGTCTCATAAAGTTGGGGCCATCCAAATGTTTCATGGCCACAAGAGTCTAGCATCGTGGTGAGTGTCACGACTGGTGGTCTATCGAGGAAATCAACGACGTGATTGGTGCTTCCTGTTTTATACTTGATGTTGAGGTGGAATTGTGTTATAACCCTAATTTTCACCATACATGCTTACCTGGCATCAGGCCATATCATATTCCTTCTTTGCCAAAACACTGTTGAACAACTTTTCTTAAAAACCCCTTGTATAAATTCCCATGCACCCTGCTCCATTACTGCATGCGTGTACACACTAGCTGACCCAAGACAACCCGCGTGTACCTACAAAATCATGAAAAAAGAAAATTTGTTGATGAAACACATAGCGCTGGGTAAGTTAACTAAACCTTTCAGCCATGCATGGTTGATCACTCGACCAAATACCTAGCTTCCTCTAGCCTATAAAATAAGGGTTAGGGGTCCCATTTGAAAGGAGGAGAATCATAGTGAAGAAACTATACCCTATTGAGCATTCCCTTTGTCCCAACCTTCAACCATCCTTGTGCAAAGAGAAGTATAGAGAAAAGAAGTTGGAAGACAGTGGAAGAAGAGCCCAGGACTAGGATCGAGGAGTAGTAGCAAACTTTATCATTGTAAGGTATCATTGTGAAGTTAATAAAAGAATTTCTTTTCCCATCCTGCCATATGAGATTTTCATTATTGGAATATTGATTGTATGATGGATTAAATCTCTAACCCGCTAGTTCATAGATCAAATGCATGTGGAGTTATTTTTTTGTCTTTAGTGAATGCAAGTTAACATTGGGAGGACAGTTGTAGTCAAAGAATGACCAAGCACGAAAAGGGATCGACATCAAACATGAAGAATAAGGTACGTTAACTTAATCTCTTGAGCCTTGTATTTACATAGGAGTAATGGGGGCCTAGGCATGGGATGATGGTATAAAGTAAGAATCTTTAGGTCATTTATGCATGCATGATAAAACCCTTAGTGCTAGTCCATAGGAGGGATTTCCCACCCACAACAAATTGTTGCAAGTATGTGGACCACTTTTGATGGTGGTCATTCTGCAATTTTCCCTATGTCTACATGAACTGTAGTGGCTTATGATCAGTGTGGATGACTGTCTCCTTCCCAAGAATGTAATGTCTCCACTGGCGGCATGCTTGCACAATGGAGTACATTTCTTTGTCATAAGTAGGGTACTTATGGACAATATCTGACAGTGTCTCACTATGATAGGCCACGGGGTGGCCATGCTGAGTGAGAACGATGCCCATAGCATAGTCTGAAGCATCTGTCTCAATCTCAAAAGGATGTTGCAGGTCTGGTAGTGAAAGTATTAGGGTTGAGCACAAGTGCTGCTTCAAATCATCAAACTTGTTGTTGGGACCGACCCCACGCAAATTTCTCCTTACCACCACCTCTGTTTATTTGGCTGAGGGCCCATGCAATATGGGAGAAATGCAACATGAACCTATGGTAGAAATTGGCAAGGCCCAAGAAGCTTCGAAGCTCAGTGAGTGTTGTTGGGGTTGGCCAGTCACGGATGACTTGGATCTTGGTTGGATCCACATGTACACCATGCTGATCAATGATGTAGTCTAGATAATGGACCCTGTCCATGCCGAAGGAGCATTTTTCCAAGTTGGCGTATAGCTTGTGCTACTGCAGGGTGTGCAGAACCTATTTAATATGCTGCAAGTGTTCATCCCAAGTCTTGCTGTGAATTAGAATGTCATCCAGATACACCACTACAAAAGTATTGGTGAATGGTCACAGGATATCGTCCATCATTCTCATGAAAGTGGCTGGAGCATTTTTCAAACCAAAGGGCATGACAAACCATTCAAAAAGGCCTTCCTTTGACTTGAAGGTGGTCTTCCATACATCTGTCTATTCTATCAAGACCTGGTGGTAGCCAGACTTCAAATCAATCTTACTGAAGTATTTGGCCCCCATGAGTTGATCAAGGAGGTCATTGATTCGGGGAATTGGGTACCAATTTCTGACTGTGATTTTATTCAAAGCCTGGTAATCAATACAGAGTCACTAGGTTCCATATTTCTTCTTTACTAGCACGATTGGGCTCCCACAAGGTGATGAGTTGGGGCAGATGTGCCCCTTGTGGACTAGTTCTTAGATTTGTCACTTGATCTCCTAATTCTCTAACAAAGAGAGACCATAGACTGCCCCATTGGGTAGCGGTGCCCCAGGGGTCAGATTGATGGGGTTCTTGACCTAGCAGTGCAGAGGTACCCCTATAGGTGAGGAGAAGATATCTGAGTATTCTTCCATGACCTTATCTACTTGCTTCTACTATGTGGAGAGGTTCGGCATAGAGACTATGGATGTGGATGTGATCTTTTTCTTATTCTAAGAGAGAATTACGAAGAAGAAAAACTTCCCCATTTGAGAGATGACCTTCCTGCATTGCTTAGAAGAGATCAAGGAAATAACACTCGGTGGGACTGCCTCGGGTATCCTATACAATTTCCTATTCAAAGTAATAATAAAACTATGAGGCCTAGACTCATATACAGCATGATGTTTCCATAAATAAGGTTGGCCCAAAATAACATCATAAACTTTGAGAGGAGAAACATCACACAATACCTCATCTTTGAAGGGCTTGATGATGTACGATAGTCGACACTATTTCTTGACGCGGAGATCACTTCCTTGGTAGAGCCATCCAATGGTGTATGGTTGTGGGTGCGACATTGTTGGCAGGGCTGGCTGCTTGATGACCTCTACTGAGATGAGGTTCTTTTGTCTACTGCTATCAATGATGAAGTGCAGTGGGGTGCCTTTTACCCACATCTATGAATGGAAGAGGCACTCTCCTTCTTCTGGCTCGTCTGGTTCACCAGGCTGGAGCTTGGTGGTAGCAACAGTGGAATTGTGTTCTACGTCAATGATCCGTCTTCCCCTTTCTAGTTATGTCTCAGAGTCATAATCTGCATTTGATTCAGAGGCTTTCACTTCGGCCACCAGCGACTTCTTTGAGAGGCAGTCAGCAGTGTTATGCCAAGGGCTCTTGTGGAAGTCACACCACTTCCCGATATCTTTCTTTTTCTTTCTGGTGTTCTTATTTGCTTGCGGCTTGGACTGGTTATCCTGATACTATCCATATTTTCTCTGTCCTTTGTTTGCTGGATTGGGGCTGCCCTTTCCTAGCTTTTGTTGTGAGGGGTTCCCAGGCCCAAATTGTCACATCTTTTGTTTGAGCTTCTGCTTGATTTTCATGGAATATTGGTAGGCCGGGACCAAGGATGAGATGTCCATAAATTCCATTTTGATTTGGATATATCTATGCAGAGCACCATGGTACTTGAGCACCAGATGTCGCTCTGAATATTTGATACCCAACTTGGTACACAAGGTATGGAAAATATTTGTGAAATCTGGCACTGCTTAGTCTCTTTCTTGCCGCAGTGTGGTCCATTTGGTATACAGGTCATGATAACTTCTGACATGGTAGTATTGTTCCTTAATATCATCCCTGAAGGATTCCCAGGTAGCCATGACTAAAAATAATGAGGTTTCCTCTATTTCCTTTTTCTCACAGAACGTTTCCCACCAATCTTTGACATGGGGATCGACTTTGAGGAGTGCAAAAGTAATCTTTTCTTTATTCGAAAAGTTATGGATAGAAAAATACCCTTCTAGTAGATTCAACCACTTGTCTACAACATCTGTGTCTATATGACCTTCAAATATAGGAATATCAAATTTTATTTGTACCTTGAAGGGGGCAGTGCCTCCATTCGAAGAAGATGTGTCACTTGTTGGTAGTCGTCAAAGGATTTGCACGAAACTATCCATCATCTCGTTCCTCTGTTGCGTGAGGGCTTCCTCAATAAAAAGTTTGGAAGGATATCCTATCCCGCCATCTTTATTTTCTCTTGCCATGGGAGGTTGCTTGGGTGTGTGAGAGCTTCTTTCCTCAAGAGAAACAAGCTTGAGACCCAACTCTTTGTACTCTGACCTCGTTGGGGACATACATTAAGATGAGAAGGAGCAGACCGCTCTGATACCACTGATCCAAATTTTATGAGAAGAACGAAATGAATACAGATTATTAATAGGTGCTTAACACAAAATAACAAAGATACAGTAAAATTGGTTTTCTATTCAATAACGAAATAAGTTGAAACTGTAAAATGCAGCGGAAACAAGCTTGCTGGAATGGTGGTGGCTTATCTCTGAGAAGAGATGTGACGGCAGTGCGTATTCGCAAGAAGAAGGATACAATGAGGCTTTGAAGGAATTTTTACAATAATAAATAATTCCAAAAACCATAGACATCCAAAAACCTAACCCTAGGAAATGAATCGCCAAAAGTCATGTGCGCCCTATTTGGGTAAGTTAGTACATCAACTTCCCGGGGTCGTAACTTTTGCATACGATCTTCGTTTTAGGCGTGTGATAGCCCGTTGGAAAGGTATCATCGAGGAGATTCATTTTTGGGGCTCAATAATGTATTTGGATATAATTGAGGAGATATATCCTGAAAAAACCTTCATTTAGGCCCTCAAAGTGGCCCGGAAAGTTAAAATTGCTAAAAATAGTAAATTGCCAAAATTGTCAGAAAATTGTTTTGAGCCAGTTGGAAAAGGTGGGTGGCCACCGATATCCATATGGATCATTGAGACCACTATTTTTTTTTTTCCAAGGCAAAACACCTCAAATATGTTTCCAAACACTTGTTGACAACTTCTGTTTGACCATTAGTCTGGGGATGATAAGTTGTATTGAGATGTAATTGGGTGCCTTGTAGCTTGAACAGTTCATGCCAAATAATGCTTGTGAAAGTTGAGTCACAATCAGAAACAATAGAGTGTGGCATGCCATGAAGAATGAAGACCTTATCCATGAAAATTTAAGCCACCATGGATGTTGTAAACGGGTGTTGAAGAGTGCAGAAATGAGCATACTTGGAAATGTGATCAACAACCACCATGATGACTGATTTATTTCTCGATTTGGGTAAGCCTGATGTCCTTCCAAATAGCAGGTGGAATTGGGAGTGGTTGTAGTGTTCTCAGAGATTTGACTATTTCTCCCTTGTTGCATTGACACACATCACATTCGACAACAAAAGTATGAATGTCCTATTTCATACCATCCCAAAAAAAAGAATGTTTGACCCTGTCATAGGTTTCGGTGAACCCTGAGTTCCCCACTGTCGATGTAGCATGAAGCTCAGAAAGTACCGTGGATTTAAGATTTGATTATTTACTTAAATACAAACGGCCTTTGTATCAAAGCTCATCATGGAGCAAAGAGTACCCTGGGATCTTGTAGCCATTCTTGACGAACAACTTGGAGCCAATCTGGTACAATGAAGGAAAGAGAAAAAAAGGATCCGTAATCTTCATATTTGTAGGAAATTGCATCTGCAACCACATTTTCTTTGCCTTTATTGTAAATGATCTCATAATCATAGCCAAATAGCTTAGTTACCCATTTTTGTTGCTACGGAGAGGAAATGCGTTGTTACAAAAAATACTTGAGGCTTTGATGGTCTATCTTAATTTGGAAGCGTTTCCCTAATAGATAAGGGTGTCAAAAATCAATGGCATGCAGAATAGCCAACATTTCCTTTTCATAGATAGATTTTCCCAGGCTTATTTCAAATAGTTTCTTGCTGGTAAAGTCCAAAGGCTGACCCTCTTGCATAAGGATAGCATCAATTCCTTTCCCAGAAGCATCACATTCCAAGACAAAGGTCTTTATGAAATCAGGAAGTGCCAAGACTAGAGTGGTGCACATGGCCATCTTCAAGGTTTGAAAAGCTTGAGAAGCAGTTGGAGTCCAAGTGAAAGAGTTCTTTTTTAGGAAAGCAGTGAGAGGCGCTGCAATCTTTCAGTATTTCTTAACAAAGCTGCGATAATAACCTGTTAAGCCTAGAAATCCATGTAATCTTTTGAGAGTCTTTGGGTGAGGCCAGTGTTGCATAGCTTCAATGTTTTTAGGATCCACCCTAACGCCATATTTTCCAACCAGATGACCCAAGTACTCTACTTTTGAGGCACCAAAAGAACATTTAGAATATTTCAGGAAAAGTTGGTGCTGAGAGATTAGATGGAGAACTCAATCCACGTGAGCAAGATGTTCTATCCAGATCTTTCTATAGATGAGGATGTCATCAAAGAAAACAAGACAAAATGAAGGAGAAAAGAATGGAAGACATGATTCATGAGTCTTTGGAAGGTGGAGGGGGCATTACACAAGCCAAAGGGCATGACCAAAAGCTCATTATGGCCCTCATGAGTTCTAAAGGAAGAATTGGGAATTTCTGCCTCTTTCATACATATCTGGTGGTAGCCCAAATGAAGATCAAGTTTAGTAAAGAGTTGGGCGCCACTCAGTTCATCCAGGAGGTCATCAATGACAGGAATGGGAAATTTGTCTTTAATGGTAAGTTTGTTGAGGGCACAAAAGTCAGGACACATTTTCCAAGAACCTTATTTCTTCAAGACCATGACCATAAGAGAAGAGTAGGGGCTCATACTAGGGCAAATAACGCCTACATTAAGGAGTTCCTGGACCATTTTCTCAATTTCATTTTTTTGGGAAAAGGGGTGACGATATAGATGGATATTGGGAGGAAGGCTTTCGGGTACAAGGGGAATGGAATGATCATGAACACCACGTGAAGGAGGGAGTCCCTAGGGAGTGGAAAATACCACTTGATGTTTAGAAAGGATGGCTTGGAGATATTGCAGCACCGAGGGTGTTTCTGTTGCTTGTATGGCATGTAGTTGAGAAATAACACCAGAATGACCCTTTTTGAGCAGCTTTTCCATGTTATGGGAACTAATGATTTCAGGTGAACTAATGGTGATGCCTTGGAACTTATATTGGTGGCCCTCCTAGTCAAATTTCATGGTTAATTCCTTAAATTCCATGAGAATGGGACCTAAAGTACTTAGACAATATGCACCCAACACAACGTCACAACCACCCATGTTGATAGCAAACATATGAGATTTCAGGTGGTAGTCACCAATTTGGAGATGCACATTTTCACAACGCCCTCCACCTTTCATGGAGCCACCATTGGAAATCATGATTTGGAAATTATTGACAGCATGGATGTAGCAATGAGTTTCTTGGAAAATGCAGCAATGAATAAAATTATGGGTGCTTCCACTATCAACCAAAATGGTGACCTTCTGATTCTTGATGTAACCAATTAGCTTGAGGGTTTGGGGAGCGGAGAAGCCAGTGAGGGCATTGAAGGCATTGAGGGAAATGACCAGTTCTACTTTGGGAGGGTCTGAGGGAGGGGTAATGTTGGGGGTTTGAGGTGACTCAGACACAAGGGGAGTCTCAATATCTTCTTCCGAAATATCCTCAGATATGGCCATAAAAATCTTTTGTTCCTTACACTTATGGCCTGGGAAATACTTTTCATCACAATTATAATAAAGGCCTTTGACTTGGCATTCAGCCATTTCATTCCTGATCAATTTTTGGATCTTTAGTGGAGCGGAGGGAGTAGTGGGATTTATTGGTTTAGTTCAAGGGATAAAGGAGGGTTTCTGGTTTTGAGAAGATACAACTTGTTGTGCTTCTTTATCTCTTTTAGTAGCCTCCACCCAGCTCTGAGGTTGATCCATGAGGACATGGGCCCAAATCTCATCCTTGAGGCCACTAATAAAACATTCTCAAAAAAAGGCATCAGACATGCCCTCTGTCTAAAAAGACAGGCACTCAAAGGAAAGTATAAATTCTTCCACTGTTCCTGACTATTTCAAATTTTTCAAATGGCCCAAATGGTTGGTGTCAGTTTCAAAGTGTTCATAAAGCTCTACCACAAAGTGTGTCCAAGCATTATACCCTTGATGAGAATTTTTTCTCCATTGCCACCATTGCAAACGTTCTTGATATAGATGGAGAACACCATACCGGAGTTTGGCCAAGTCATCTGTAATTTTGTATAAAGAGAAATAATGTTCCATTTGGGTTACCCAACCAGTTTGGTCCGAGCCATCAAATTTGGTCACATCCACCCGCAGAAGGCATAGGTCACGTTGAAAGTGATGGTTCTAAAAGTTATGGGAATGAGAGGAATGGTCACCTTCAGTATGTGGAGGTGAGGAAGAGGAAGGGTTATCTGTAGGGATATGCAGTTTGGTGCAGAGTGCCAAAAAGATAGATTCAAGCTGGGTGGTTAGGTCTTGTTTGATTTCCTCCATTGAGGATTGCATGGTTGTATTGATGGCGACACCATTGGCATTGAGTTGTTTCACTTCTTGTTAGGTCTTGATGAGACCAAATTGCAAGGTGTTGAAGAGAGCTTCCAAGTCTTGGATACGGGTATGGGCCATGAGGATGGGGGAACTGAAAAGGGGCGGGTGGGGTAAAAAATTTAGCCAAAAAATGACATGGATGAATTTGATAAGGGAGAAGAGATGAATTCAATGAAATAGGTCTCAAATAATGGTGAAAAAATTTCCAGACTTTTATTTTTTTTACACCTGCGGAGTTATACTCCAGTCTGAAGAATACGGCAGAGAGGAAATGCCCAAATTCTTAACCATTAAGAAATGTGTATTTACTTGGCAACCCAAACACAGTTGCGTGACAATAGATCTTGTTTATTTTAATTTGTTTATGTTTCTGTCCCCAAGGGTTAGGTATTCAAGGGTTCTACGAACAAGGGTTTTCCCTATGCTATACCTCTTTGATATACGTGCGAGGTCCAATAGTAGTACTCAACCAATATCTTAGGGCACTAACTAAGGTGGATAGACCGTACTCTTAGCTGTAATACTTGACTAACCAGGTACTAGAGAGTATCTTCCTGAGTGTTGTTCTCGGTGACACTATAGAAGTCAGGCGACCGATCAGTTTATCTAAAGAGGGCTTCAGGTAATCTAGGCCAATCTGTACACATGTGTTGTCTGATGCGCTATCACTCAAAGGGGTACCAATAGGGGTTACAAGGGTGGCAAACATATGTGCGCTTAAGTACCACTTGTATTTCCTGTGTGTATGAATCCCTCAACTGTGGGTTTATGCACGTAACGATAGATCTCTGTGGCTTAAAGACGCCAGAATAAGTCTCTACCTTAAAAAAAATTTAACCCAGACTTTATGCCGAGGAAAGTGCTATGATACCACTTGTAATATACTATATATATAAAGTATGCAGAACAAAAATAAAATGCTAGTAATGGTATAATAACAACAATATATCCAGAACAATCACCACAATAGCACTGAAATGATATAAGAATAACAACAGAAATAACACTTTGATACTGAAAGAAATGTTGATGGGACTCTTCGAGGGGGAAACCTCTAGTTGAGAAGCACTCTATTACAATAATATCCAAGCTAGGGTTCTCATACCATCGACTCCTATTTATACTAAATATGTCTATGAAAAGAAGCATCTAGAGGAAGATCTTTCTAGAAGTGGAAGCTTATATTAGGTATTCTTACATCTGACTTATTCTATTTTATTTCAAGGCCTTATTAATATTGACTATTATTACATCTGAATATATTGTTCTACATATGTGCAGGTTAGGACCCTAACAGTTTCTTTACTAGAATGGAGAACTGTACAGTCTAGTTTTACCCCGATTCATTCATAGTTCCCTAAGTTTGAGTCACACCTCTGAGTCATCTTTGCGACGATGGCATTTTACAGAGAAATGAATCGGCTTCGAAAGATTTTTGCAGAAGGATATCAATGAAAACATTCATAGCACATCATCGATCCTTGATCCACCCATTAAGAGAGAGACACGATGGGATGTTTTAGTGTTAGGTACGATCGTATTTTTGAGCATTTAAAGGGATAATTAATACCAAATATCGCATTGGACTAATTAATACCAAATCTCACATTAGTTGCTATATTGTGTGCTAATCACAACAATCGTTTAAAATCCCCGATAGACCACATCACCCTCCACGCCTCCATCATCAACCCATGATGAATTTAAGTTGCAGAGATTCAACAACGAATTTGTTTAAATTTCACTCATCACCCAAATTGAATGGATGATGTGACACTGTAAGTTCTTCCATGGTTTAAATTCTCTTGAGCTATTGTAAATGAAATCATTCTGCACACAAGGAACTTAGAGCATCCAAATAAGAAAGATGAGTAATTCGAGAGATGCAGAGATCCCGTGAGTATCAAATAACCATTTTTAGTAATATTTAGAGGAATGTATCCAATTCTGTGGATTTTACATGGTTACATTTCCTATATTTTATCAGGTTTTTTTCCTCACATAGTCTCTGAAGGTTTATTTCAATTGCAGGAACAATGCCTCCAAGAAATCCAACCACTAGACAATCGGCGAGGGCATCGAAGTTGAAGGAGCAAGAGGTAGGCGAAGCTTCCTCTCTAGGGGTCACAAAATAGTTGGAATACACTCCGAGACTGGAACCTATCATCACAAAAACAAAGAAGAAGGTCTTCATCTATCCTCTGGCCTTTGGAGACACAGAGGCAAGCACAAGATCCAATATGACACTCCCACATTGGGGAGAACTCTTCAAAAATATCAATCAAGAGGAATTCCTGAAATTGCTCCCACACAGTAACCCAGATGTGAGAGTTCTCGATGATGAGGTGTTTCCGAATATCCAAAGGTCATACCTACACATAGTAGCAAGCATAACCCCTGTGTTTCCCTGTATATAACTTTTGAAATGGCTCATCAACCACACATACATGTAGAAGTGTTTAATCAATGACGATAATGGTGGGTGTGTAGGGGTCCTCCTTTCGGTAGAGGTTCATAAATATTACAAACTCCGAGACCCCGAGGAGCGTATGAATACATATTTTGTCATGAATTTATATAAGCACCACAACACTAGCCGAGTGATGGCTTCATGGTGGATGGAAGACAAGAAATACACCAACCGGAGCACTGGCTAGTACTAGATGACCAAATTAATGGAGACATACATTTACTTGATGGCTCTCATTTGTCGATTGTATGGAGAGAAGGACTGTTCCAGATTTTCAAAGGCATGGATGCCCTTAGCTTACATAGTGGAAATCTCTGGGAATGGCTTCAGCTGGGGATCCATCATTTCTAAGCAACTGAGCATCTGCATACAATGGGCTCAAACACCAAAGGAAGGAAAGACACTAGTATTCTACATGGATTCATATTTACTTGATGTCATGTGCGCCAGAAACATTTTTGTTGGCATGAATCTAAGTTGGCATGTCACGGAGCTCTCAATCCATGTTTACTTCAACATCCTCTGGGAGAACATGTACAAGAAGTCTTAATCCCTCATCTACGATGAATTTATCACACGTATTTATTTCATTCTTTTTAAGAAAGAATGTCTGAGACTATCGGCTGCGGCCATGAAGATGATTTCCAAAGTAGGCCACTAGTACTTAGATGCACGTGACACCTACATCAAGGTGTTTGGGGCCACCAGAGAGCTACACCTCCTACTAGTTCATGTCCCAGACCAACTTATAGTAGGATAAATATGCTACCAAACCATCCTGCAAGGCTACAACACCACCTTGGTCAAGGACAAGAAGGGGGTATTCATTCCCTATGGTTTCCATGTAGGTTTATACTTGGTTAAAGAAAATATTAAGCCAAACAAGAAGGGATGAGCCAACTTGAGTTCAGGTTCCAGACAGGTCAGTTCCACAGGCATGATCCAAAGGGCCTGGTCTTGCAACATGCTTCACAAGTGTCGTCCTGCTGGTCATATGCCCAGGACAAATTTGAAGATGAAGTCTTCAAAGAAAATACCCAAGATTGGGACGAGGTGGTGGCAAGGATGGTCGACCCCAAAATGACCAGGTTCAGGGCCATGAGCCTGGATGAACAAGCGACAACCATAGAGAAATTAGCTCAAGAGGCCTTCATAGCCAAGGAAGAAATGACAACAATAGAAGCAACAAAGGTTCCCTTGGTAGCCCCAGTGAAAAACAAAGGTTTCCCTATGACTCTGGATGCACAGGAGAGGGGGTTTCTCATTATAGAAATGGTGCAACAAATAATTTATTAGCTGCAAGATGACCCAGACCTCAAAAAAATGACAGGGTCCCCTGCCAACAACCCATATGGAGGCCAGACAAACCCAAGCAACCCTGAACTAATAGACATTGATGAAATCATCGGGTTAGACAACCCTGAAATTATAATGCCACAAGTCGGATCACCAGGGGGTGTTTCAGCTTAGTCGGAGACAGTCGAAACATCAGGGAGAGAAAGTGCACCAAACCCCCTTAGGAAATTGATAAACATCTATGATGATGAAGAGAACCTGGAGGTATCCCTAGAGACCCCTATATAGATAATAGAGGAACAAGAGCCAGAGAAGGAATCTTCCCCAACTCCTGATGCTCAAATTTTCTTTCCGTGGAATGAACAAGAGGTCGAAAGTGTTTTGGACACCAAGCTTCCCGATGCACTGGAGACCCAAGAGGATAGTGCAAAGGATGAGCCAGGGTCGAGTGAGCAAAAGGAAGAAGCTCCACATCACGAAATCGACGTCTCAACGACCAATGATCAAGTAAGTACCGAGCCTACCCTTGATGCCTCAATTTCAATCGATACTCAACTTCCCTAAACCAAACTTTTGGAACACAGGGAGGAATTTCAAGAACTCGGTCTTTAACAAATATATACCATCATGAGTCTGGGAAATATGCTCACCTGGGGAGATCAGTAAAACCCTGAATCTGTGGATGAAGTTTTTGACATACATGTCATATCTTACGACCAGAAAAGAAAATCTATCATGCATAGAACCACCAAGAAGAGGAGGATCACTCTATATCACTCCATCCTCATCACCATGGAGGAAAATTTGATAAATATAAAGCATTCCAAAACATCCTAAATTATCAGTCCAAGGATGGAAATCACATTTTCCACCCTGGACAGAGCTAAAAGGGATGGATAGAAGATGGCCACTTCTCTGAAGGAATTGGAACATATGCACCATATGGTGAAGTATTACTAGGACACCAAACATGCTGTGGTGTTCCTGAGGAGAGAATTTGAGGAGGCCTATAGAAAATTTACCAATGATCAACACCTATTCATTGCAAGGATAGTTGAGCTTCAAGAAGACACCCTCATGGCACTAGTGACATGAAAGGATATGGAGAGGTGGTACGCGAAAGCACACCAAGCCGTGGAAAGGATCGACTATATCAGTGCAGTGCAAAAAGGCCAAGACGTCGAAGAGCACAAAATCCAGGTTCTAAACGAAGGAAGAATCGACCACATAAGGAAATTGATCGAATATTGGGTAAGAATGGCTCAAGAACCTCATCAAGAAATTCAAGAGAAATGGGTCAAGTGTGAGAAAAGTTGGACCAATATCAACCAAGCAATGAGAGACATTCGCCTCCTTGAATTCGACACACCCAATGACTTTGTTGACTTGCGCGACATAGTCAAGTCACATGCCAAACAAGACTCAATCTGAGCTACGAAAATATCAAAGGTGGCAGACATGGTGCCAAGACAGGTGCGACAGTTCATGGAGCACCCAATCAAATATTGAGCCATGTTACAGTAGTTAAGTGCCAGAATAGTCAAGTATCAAGCATGCGCAATAGAGATAAGAGAGATCCTTTTGGCCCCAATGGAACAATATAGATTTTTGTATTCTAACACATGCAAGGATCTCTTCATCAAGTGGTCAGAGTATGAGAGGAGTCATCCTCTCAAGTGAGATATTTTGATGACTCTTTGAAGACTGATAGAAGAAAGTGCCATGTGGCGAGTTTTGTTTTACTTAGCTACACTTTAATAGTTATTTTTAGTTAATAGTATGTTATAAATAAGAGGATTGACCTATTAGCAAGGGTCGATGGTTGTTGCAAAGACCCTCATTTTTGGATTTTGTAAAGAACTATTTYGGAGCTWCYTTAATTGAGAAGTCATGTTTAGGACCAGAGACAAGTTTGTGTTTTTCATCAAAAGTGTGCATGATTGGATGTGGAGAAGAATTATTTCCGATTTCATCTCATGAATGGATGTTGTAACGAGTAAGAGATTCTAAATATATTGATAAGTTATCTGATTCAATGTTTTACAATTCTTGTCTTTAACGATGAAAAATCAATCATTGTGTTATTATGTGATTGATGATTAGAGTTCAGGGAATTATTTTTCTTGCCATCGTTTATCACATGCATGTTTTATTTTGATAAATTATATCTCAGTCAGTAATTGGAATACGAACATGGTTAAAGTATTAGTACTAGGCCTATGGTAGAGAATCATTGTCT
>JZKD02S1973244.1:450574-462753 GCA_000966675.3 Picea glauca | reverse complement strand
CTTCCACTCCGGCAAAATACCTCTGAATCTTGAACCATTAACCTATTTTTTTAAGTTAGAAATAACCCTTAACCAATTAAAAACAACAATAATTGCATAATAATTAATTATAATAATCTAAACTATTAAAACAATTATTTTAACAACAAAAACAATGTCAAAGTAAGATATGAACTGGACTATAATAACATTAAATGCACTCTCAGTATTTAATGTGACTAATGATTGAACATAAACGTAACTCACAATTCAAATCACTGAGCATTTTTGAAGGCCTGCAAGAGATCATGGATGAAGTGCTAAATTTATGTTGAAGGTGTAAAAATTCGACAGATACATTATGATATTGTTAGAGTCGTGAATAAGAAGATGTGAAAATTTGATCTCATCTTAATTTTAAAAGATACATTCCCTTTCAAATCTTAGTTTGCATAAACATGTCGTACCACATGGAGAAATGGAGTTGGCATCATTAATTTTTCACTAGAACGCTCCCAATCTACACGTTTTATAGCGATGTGACAGTGACAAATGTTTATGCATGTGAATGGGTAGATTAGTTACTTGTCAATATGAGATAGTCTTTTTTCATCCGAATTCAGTGACATAAATTTGTATGAAATCACTATTTTGTATTGTTTAAAATCTAGTTTTGAATGCAGAAATGGATTCAGCATGCTGCAAAACTCTTGGAACATTCTGATTATATAGAACAAATCACTCAAATATGTGAATCTAACAATTTCCTCAAATATCCTCGAAAAAAATCGTCGAAGAACATTCATTTCGTAGAATATTTATACTACGACCATGATCCATTTTATACAAAATTGGAGAAGAGATCTTCCATGGGCTTAATTGTTGTGTAGGTACCTTCAAATAGCAGGGTTATTAATTTGTTGGAGAATTTACATGTGTTTGTATTTTCTATGGGAAGAGAATCTTGTGAAATTGCATCAATATTCAATATATATTTTAATAGAGTTGTAGAATGCCTTCTTTAAGTTTAGCATCACAGAGTTTATCCTATGAAATTGTCATTGCAAGCAAACTATCCAAGTTTTAAATCAATTCTGAATACGATAATTGTAGTGTGTTGTTGATTGGCATATTGTACATAAGAACACACAAAGTCTAAATTCAACATTGTTACATAGCACTTGAATGTTGCAGTTGGAATTGGTCTTGGTACCAAAAGTTAAAACCAATCCTAGAGCATAATCATTCTTTTTTGTATGCCTATTGATTGTTAGAAGAAGAGAAGGTTTGCACTTAGAATTGCATAGAGAACAAAGTCTTTCTTTCATCCTTGCCAGCTAGTAATTGTAGATTGCATACACATTAAACTATATTTCTGCAAAATGATCCATGTTGGTGACATGTGTGGGCTATAAGCCTCTTGTTTACGGATCATATTGGTATTAGAATGGTTGAATCCCTGACTTTGAAGAAGCTTATTCACTTTCAACAAAAAGTAGATCCATCATGGGCAAAGCATTGAAATTAAGAGAGAATTTAGAAGACTTAAAATCTACCAATGTGTAGATCCAAGAAGAGAATCAACACTTGAAAGAGAGGATCTCAAAGTTGGAAAATGACCTTGCTAAAACTTTTCCTTTGTTAAAGGAGAACTTTGTTGAACATTGGGGCTTTCTCACCACTATTATGATAGATTGAGACAAAACCAACGTTCATTTCTTTCAAGTGGGAGAGATGCTAATTCAACTAGATGATTAGCAAGAAGAAAGGCTCACTCAGATGATGCCTCAATTGCACCAAGAGTTAGAAAAGAAGGATGAGACATTGGTAAAGTTATAGGAAGTTGTCCAATAGACCAAGGAAGCAAAGTAACCTTCCATTTCTTTTGGAGAATCCAATACCATGAGAAAGATGAGCATGGTAAGCTCATCCTCCAAGGACCTTTCTCAAGAACCCTTTAGTGTTTCTAAAAATCATACCAAAGGCATAGGTTCCAAGATCATGAAATAAATGGACTACAATAATCAAGGGCTAGGCAAGTCAATGGATTATAATCCCCATTGTAGTTGAACATAGGGTCAAACATGAAGACCTAGGTTTTGGTGGACAAGAGAAAGTGAGTGATTGTACCTTAGCTCAAGCTAGAAACACCAAGATAACCTTTGTTAAAGTAAGAGGAATTGACAAAGAAGCCATTTCAACTCAAGAAAAGGAAATTGAAAATGGAATGGACAACAAACCATTCCTATCTTCTTGTAGAAGCTTGAATGAGGGAAATGAAGGGATGTTTCCACCACCCAAATATGCACCTAGATTTGGGCAACCAAAAAAACAAACCAATAATCACAATTGCAAATCCAAGAGGCATGGCCAAGCATATTTGGTTTGTGTCTACTATAAGAAGAAAGGTGACAGGGCTGCTAATTTTTGGCACTCTAATGTATGTTCCATTTGTAGTATGAAAGGCCACCAAGTGGCTTCTTGTTGGAAGACACAAGCCATAAAAAAAATAAAGAAATGAACATTGTTATCCCCAACTTTAGGGATAACTGAGGAGATGATGTCTTGAGGCCATCAGGTTGTAGACATGGAGTACTGAGAGATGGCTTGACCATCAGTGTTCACTAGCATAGACAGAGACCCACTTCACCACCACAGTTCCAAGACCATCATCACGATATCCACCACATCAGCTAGCTTCCATAAGACATTGGGTCTTGCTCCATGAGGTACAAGCCAAGTATCAAGGTAAATGTCATTTCAATATTTGAGTCATTTGAGTTTGTTGCATCTATAATTTCTTTTGATTTATGTGACATCTGCTTGGACATTATGCTCTTTACCCTGTTTCACTTTGGTGGTTGACATTTCACCCTAGTAAGTGGGTCACCCTTGGGGATAGGTTTTCAACTAGGAGGTCCTCTTGATGAGTCATCATTCCATTCCTGACCATACTTGTCACTTTCCACACTCCATCCCCTCATTTCCTTACCTTTTGGGATTTTCAAGTGTACTGACCCAAGAAGGGGTTGTCCCTCATTTCATGGGAAGAAGGGGCTGAAGGCCCAGAGGCTTGTAGCTAGAAAAAGGTAAAATCCAATCATGAACCTTATAGATGCTTGCCTAGGGATCTCGAGGAAAATGACATGTCTCTCATAAGAAACTGATGGGACATGTGAAAAATAACTAATAGAAATGTCATCCAAGGTGGAGCATGTGTGGACACTGGTTTTCATGGTTAGGTAGACACCACACACATGTTTTCAACTTGGGCAAGCATGATGTGACCAGGGTAGAGTCAGGTTGGGCATTGTTTTTCATGCTTAGGTAGAATCCCCACCTTGGATTCAACCTGGAAGCATCTTAAAATAATAGAAGGCAATAAATGGGCTTGGAAAAAGGTTGCATTGAAAATGAAGGTGCAACACACCCTCTAAAAATGCACCCATAAATGAGACACTACAATCCCTTGTATGTCATGAAATCCATGCCCAAAATTTCTTGCCCCCATCCATGTCACTTCATCCACATGACTTAGAGAAAGATCCCATTGGGAAACACTCCTAGACATGAGGTACAATTCACCCAATAGGTTGTTTTGTCAACCCTCCCATATCTAAACTTGGAAAATTACATAGGGTCTTTGAGCACTTGTTTATTTTGACGAGTTAGTTTGGATGTACATGCTTGGATGGTTCTTTTATTGATTTGATTTACTCATCATGATGCATTTGACTTGAGATCCTTGAAGGGTGTATTCATTGTCTTTGCAAGACCTAGTTGGTGGACAAATTTGGAAGAACAAGCCTAGCTTGGGCTTCCTTGGGGCTTGAAGCCCACATGTTGGATACCAGGGACCACATGTTGAATGATGATGATTGCTTTTGGAGGCCTGAGATGACACCATGGAAGACCTAACCCAACCTCTTACTAGCCCAACGACTTACTCATTGACACTTTGCATGATTTGGTGGGAGAGGACTTGAGGAGGATATAGTGAATAAGAGGGAGTCTCTAGAAGCCTTAAAGACCTTAACCTTATACTCCAATGACTTACTCAAGGGGTCAAGATGTCACCCTTAGAGGGATGATGTCAGCTTAGGGTTTCTATTGTGTGATTTTTAAAAGTTAAATTGAATTTTATAATGTAAAGGGGAAAAGTAAGGGTTGTTTTCCCCTTACTTTGTGGTTTACCATAAACTAAGTGGACAAACTCTTGTTAGAGGTTTTTGTATAAATAGAGATCATTTCTATCTAATTTGATCATATCTCTCCCATTGTGAGAAGAATACATTGGTTGAAATTTGTGCCCTAGATGAGAAATATTCTCTATCTCTATTGGTTACATTATCTTGTGATGGTTTGACTTATGCTATTGGATGGATGGATGATACACTATCTCTCTTGGAGGTTTGTTCTTTCTTTATGGTGGATTTCCCTTGGTGAATTAGGGTTTCATCTTATTAATGCTTAAACTAGGTAAGGATTTCATGTTCATTTCTCTTTTTTCTTGGTTGTAAGTTTAATGTGATGATCTCTTGGGGAGTATAAGGGCATACAACCCCCTCCAAGTCCATTTTAATTGTTTGGAATAATCTATTGTGCAAAGGATACTAAGAGGAGTGAAACGGATTACACCCTCCTAGTATTTCCTTGTTGGTTAGGGTTTGCCTTGGTGTGTAAAAGGGTTTACAACCCCAAGGAAGTAACTCATCCAACTTCTTTAATAAAGAGACTCCATTTTTTCAATAGAAAGGCACTTGTCTTCATGCATTGGAGAAATAAATTATTGCATTGGTAATCGTGAAAAGTTTAGATATTGAAGATGTCTTAAGTGGAAATTAAACTATATGCTATACATGTAACTAGGCCACTAAGGTGTCTCATTTGGCCAAGAAAGTATTACTTCTGTTATAAATTTAATCTATAGCCATTAGGGCTATAAAAAAATCATCATAACTTTTTGTTTTACTCTCTTATCAAACGTCAAAATTTGTTAAGAGTTTGCGAGCATAATCTACTAGTCCTAACACATCTTTTGGGTGGATTCTTTGCAAGTTTTGGTGGAAAATTTATTTGTTGTAACAACTTATTTTCTATAGCCATAGGGATGCAATTATATCTCTACAATACTTATCTATAACAACCTTCATTTGTTGCTAAATTTTAATGCTTTATTACTAGAGTTATACTAGTGTTTAGCTATCTTACCTCTTGCATCATTTGTTAGAATTTTAGCATTTGTTTAGTATCTATAAAAACTATTTACTTGCTGATATATATATATTTTTACTATTGCAGTTAAGGACAGGAAGCGTAACTTTCTGATCCAGTTGTTTCCAGGCTTGTATACTTGTTTTTCTTCGTGTCTTGGGTAGGTATAGACGTCTTCTACAGGTACTCCAAGACTTGGCATCCTCAAGAAACCTTCAAGACTCTTTATTAAGCCACCATTTGCATCTAGTATCTTGACCTAAAGGGGACTCATCTCCACTCACTCATTTTCTGTCTCATTTCCCCCTAGGGTCATCCAGGATTCCCCCCTTGAGGTGATCATTTCACCTCTAAAGTGATGGGAATACCTATTTGAGGTGATAGTGGGTAGGTATTATCCTAGTTGTCACCATATTGTGGTTTGGGTTAGGAGTTTCCCAATCTGCAACCTGTGAGATAACATTTTGGCCTCATTGTCAGGGAGGATTTTAAATCCCCTTTCATTCCCTAAAGACACTTTGGAAAGCTACCATCCCAAATCCTTTACCTATAGATTTACTGGAAACTCCACTAGAAGGAAATTCCCTTCCACCTTGGATGAGATCTTCATGAATCTCATCTGGCGACTCCACTTGTGGAAAGTTCCCTTTACCTTCCCTCCATTTTTGATGAACATTAAGTTCATATGGTGACTTCATTGAAGCGATATCCCAGATAATGGAACCATGGTGTAATGGGATTTACCATGGGCCTTCCACAAGGTATACCCTTCTCTCAATGTTCAAAATATCCCTAGATACTTGAACCTTTGCCCTACAGGGTGGAGGGAAAATTGCCCCAAATTTGATGGTGACCCAACTCTAGCAGACACCCATGTTGTGAACTATGTGAGGTATGCTTCAAGTATAAATGTAATACATGAGGATGTACTAATGAAAATTTGTGTATCTTCTCTGGATTCAAGTCAAAGGAAGTGTCTTGAAGACTCATATGATACGAAAAGTATCTATTCTTCTACAAATATTGTTGAATAATTTCTCAAGTATTGGGGGCCAGCTACTCAGAATTTGCAGACTACCTTCCAAGAGATCAAAGATTCCCTTTATAGAGAAGGTTTTATGGTGGACGACAAGACAACAGTTGAAGAGTGTGAAGTTAAATAAGAGTATCACCCACCACCTACAGAAGAAGTTCTTGAAGAACATATCCATGAATAAATTTTTCAAGAAGATATCGATGATGAAGACCTTGATGAGACATCGGTGTCCATTTTCTCACTTGATGAAGGTGAATTTATCCATCCTTTCTTTCCTCCTGCACATCAAGATAAAAAAAATAATTGGCTTCAATGATATAGATGATCTCATAGAGGACCCCTCTAATGTGGTTGATCAACACATTGATGATTTCATACATGTTGGGAGGTGTAGATGGGATGTGGTTTGTTTCACTTTTGATTAAGATCCCATTTACAATGTTGAAGGTAGTTCTCAAACAAAAGGGGTTGAGTTGTCATGTTCAGAGGATGGGTTTTCATGCACATATGATTCAAATGCTTGGTATCATGGTGATGATATGATCACAATTTTTTTCTAGGATGATTCATCATGGAATACTCATGAAGATTTCCACCCACCTTCATGCTGAGATCTTGATGGATATCAGGTCATGTCTAGCCAAGAGAAGTCAAAATATCACCCTTCAAAGAGAAATCATTTTCATATTGAAGCTTTTTACAATGATTTGTGGATGAAGAGGAAATGTCTTTCTTTCTCTAGACATGATACGATCCCTTACCTCTTTTATTCATATCTAAGGAATCATAGAGATTTATTGGGATCTCTCATGTCTCCTCAATCTTGAGGAAGAAGCGATCATGCTAATGGGGATGAAGATAATCCATCATCTACATATGGTATCCCTCTTCAGAGATGGATTTATCAAGCTTGTGTCTATCCTTTTGGGCAAGATTTATGAGATTATCAGAATTGTGGCTACTCTTTTCAACACGATTTCCTCCCTCCCACCCATCTTCATTGGTTTCATTTCATGGTCGATTATATGTATATTTATTCTCATAATTATGTTCTCAAATTGTCCTTGTTATATTACACTATTAAGCACATGGGGAGATACCTTGAAGAAATGATTAACAAATGGTTGCACTAGTTATATGACTTCACCTGACATCACCTATCACTCGATCTTTAGGGCCCCAGGGCCCTAGAAAAGTACATAGGTCATATTGATTTCTCATGGTAGCTTAGCTACATTTCATATTTCATTTTTCTCTACTTTCATATATCTTTCATCATATTACATGTCTAGTTTATAAATTTTTGAAAAAATGAAAAATTTCCTTTCTAGATTAGTTTTCATTTTTGGATTTGATATATATGGATGAAGGGTGATAGAACCACCCTCGATTTTATAGTTTTATGTTTTAGTGTAGGCACAGGTCCACCATGAGATGTTGCGGTTCTCATGCACTCTACAACGAGTACATGTCCCAAAGTAGGTGCCAGATGTTATCCCCAACTTTAGGGATAACTTAGGATGTGATGTCTCAAGGCCCTCAAGTTGCAAACATGGAGTATCGAGACAAAACTTGACCAGTAGTTTCCACTTGCACATAAAGAGACCCACTTCACCACCACATTTCCAGAATCATTGTGACAACATCCACCAAATCAGTTGGCTTTCAAAAGAAATTGGGTCTTTCTCCATGCGGTACAAGTCAAGTATGATGGTAAGTGTCATTTCAATATTTGAGGAATTTGAGTTTGTTGCATCTATAACTGCTTTTGATTTATGTGGCATCTTCTTGGACATTATGCTCTTTTCCCTATTTCACTTTGGTGGTTGACATTGCGCCCTAGTAAGTGGGTCACCCTTGGGGATATTTTTTCTACTGGGAGGTTCTCTTGATGAGTCATCATGCCATTCCTGACCATACTTGTCACTTTCCACTCTTCATCCCCTCATCTCCTTACCTTTTGGGATTTTTGGGTGTACTCACCCAAGAAGGGGTTGTCCCTCATTTCATGGGAAGAAGAGGATGAAGGCCCAGACGCTTGTAGCTGACAAAAGATAAAATCCACTCATGAACCTTATAGATGCTTTCCCAGGGATCCCGAGTACAATGAAATGTCTCTCATAATAAAATTATGGGACCTGTGAAAATAACTAATAGAAATTCCAACCAAGGTGGAGAATGTGCGGGCACTATTTTTCATGCTTAGGTAGAATCCCCACACATGTTTTCAACTTGGGGAAGCATGATATGACTAGGATAGAGTCAAGGTGGGCACTATTTTTCATTCTTAGGTAGAAGCCCCACCTTGGCTTCAACTTAGAAGCATATTAAAAGAAAAAAATGCAATAAATGGGCTTGAAAAACGGTTGCATTGAAAATGAAGGTGCAACACACCCTCTACAAAGGCACCCATAAATGAGACACTACAATCCCTTGTATGTCATGAGCCCCATGCCCAAATGTTCTTTCCCCCATCCATTTCACTTCATCCACATGACTTAGAGAAAGGTCCCTTTGGGAAACACTCCTAAACTTGAGGTATGATTAGCCTGATAGGTCGCTTTGTCAACCCTCCCATATCTAAACTTGGAAAATTACATAGGGTCTTTCAACACTTGTTTATTTTGGCGAGGTATTTTGGATGTACATGCTTGGATGGTTATTTTTTTGATTTGATTTATTCATCATGATGAAATTGACTTGAGATCCTTGGAGGGCATATTCATTGTCTTTGCAGGACCTAGTTGGTGGACAAATTTGGAAGAACAATCCTAGCTTGGGATTCCTTGGGGCTTGAATCCCACAGGTTGGATACTAGGGCTCACATTCCATATGATGATGATTTCCTTTGGAGGTTTGAGATGACACCATGGAATACCTAACCCAGCCTCTTATTAGCACAAAAAATTACTCTTGGGGCCAAAACGGATACAAAGAAGGCTTGACATCACCTAGGGTTTAGGTTGTGGTGGTAGAGTTGCTACTCATTGGCATGTGGAATGATTTCATGGGGGAGTACTTGAGGAGACTATATCGCATAAGAGGGAGGCTCTAGAAGCCCCAACAATATCAACCTTCTACAACAATGACTTGTTCAATGGGTCAAGATGTCACCCTTAGAGGGATGGCGTCACCTTAGGGTTTTTATTGTGCAATTTTTAAAATTTGAATTGAATTTTATAATGTAAAGGGGAAAAGTAAGGGTTATTGTACCCTTAATTTTTTGTTTACCCTAAAATAAGTATACATACTCTTGTTAGAGGTTTTTTTTTATAAATAGAGATCATTTCTATCTCATTTTATCATAGCTCTCCCATTGTGAGAAGACTACATTGGCTGAAATTTGCACCCTAGTTGGGAAATATTCTCTATCTCTCTTGGTTACATTATATTTTCATGGTTTGGCTTATGCTATTGGATGGATGGATGATACACTAGCTCTCTTGGAGGTTTGTTCTTGCTTTGTGGTGGATTTCCCTTGTTAAATTGTCGCTTCATCTTGTTAATGCTTCGACTAGGTAAGGATTTCATGTTCATTGCTCTCTTTTATTGGTTGTAAGTTTAAAGTGATGATATATTGGGGATTATAAGGGCATACAACAGCCTCCAAGTCCATTATAATTGTTTGGAATAATATATTGTGCAAAGGATACTAGGAGGAGTAAAAGGGCTTACACCCTCCTAGGTTTTCCTTGTTGGTTAGGGTTTGCCTTGGGGAGTAAAAGGGCTTAAAACCCCAAGGAAGTAACTCATCCAAATTATTTAATCAAGAGACCCCATTTTTCCAATAGAAAGGCATGTGTCTTCATGCATTGGATAAATAAATTATTGGATTGGTAATCATGAAAAGTTGAGATATTGAAGTTGTCTTAAGTGGAAATTAAACTATATGCTATACATGTCTCTAGGCCACTAAGGCATCTCATTTGGACAAGAAATTATTATTGCTGTTAAAAATTTAATATACAACCATTAGGCTTGCAGAAAACTCATCACAACTTTTTGTTTTTCTCTCTTAGAAATTGTCAGAATTTGCTAAGAGTTTGTCAACATAACCTACTAGTCCTAGCACATCTTTTGGGTGGATTCTTTGCAAGTTTTGGTGGCTGATTTTTATGTTGTAGAAACTTCTTTGCTACATACATAAGTATGCAATTATATCTCTGCAATACTTGTCTATAACAACCTTAATTTGTTACTAAAGTTTAATGCTTTATTACTAGAGTTATAGTAGTGTTTAACTATCTTACCTCTTGCATCATTTGTTAGACTTTTAGCATTTGTTTAGAAGCTCTAACAACTATTTACTTGATGGTATATATATTTGTTGATTTATTTAATTAGGGACAAAAATATTAACTTGTTGATCCACTTGTTTGCAGGCTTGTATACTTGTCTTTCTTTGTGTCTCGGGCAAGTACAAACATCTTATACAGGTACTCAAAGACTTGGAAACCTCAAGCAACCTTCAAGACACATTATCAAGACACCATTTCCATATAGTATCTTTAACTATAGGGGCCTCATCTCCACTCATTCATTTTCCATCTCATTTCCCCCTAGGTTCATCCAGGTTTCACCCCTTGAGGTGATAAATTCACCTCTAAAGTGATGGGAATACCTATCTAAGGTGAGAGTGGGTAGGTATTCTCCTAGTTGTCACCATCTTGTGGTTTGGGTCAGGATTTTCCAAACCTATAAACCTTGCGATAAAAAACACGAAGAGAATGCCAAGAATCATATGAAACCATAGAAATGTTCGTCGTCGTTGCAAGTTAACTAGACATTGAAAAGCTAAGTGTTGGGGGCTTCATCTACAACTGCATCCAAGAAACTATACATCCAAGAGAATATTTGAGATTCAAGGTCAAGTGGAAAAAGTATTTTTTTGCACTTGCAAACCATGGAGTGGAAAATGCTCAAAGAAATCTACCATGGAAGACATGTCTTTAAGCCTAGGTAGAATTGTCTCAAGTCTACCAAGAATTAATTATGTTGGAATAATATTCTCCATATTCAAGTTGAATCTTTTTGGGACCAAAATCTTATAAAGGGAAGGTGAGATCCAAATTAAAACCTCATTTTAAACTTTGTAAAAAATAATTTGTTGGAAAAGTGTGAAGCCAACAATCAACTTGAATTTTAAAGGGAAAAAGGCCTCAGGAAGAGGAAATGAATCCTCTTGGTAGGCATTTCAAAGAAACTCTTTAATAGGGATTATCACTTGATGAAAAAATAACCAAGGGAGATGGAGAGGAAATGAAGAAGAATAGTCGTTGTGAAAGCATGAAGGACTTGGGAGAAGAAATTTTCTTGAACATCGAAGGTTGTCCCTAAGCCAAAGCAATTTGTAATAATACTACTGAGCAATAAAACATGAAATTTGTGTATAATTCACCCCTTTGTAATTATTGCATAATAAAACCCCCATTGAATGTTGTCTTTCCCATTTGGTTCCCTGGGGTAATCTTTGTGTCTATGGTGCATTTAAATTTTCTATGGTTACCTAATTGCTATGTGAAGGGATTTTATATATATTTCTTGCTACAATTCTATATATTACTATGTGTTTCAATTTAATAAAGATGCACAACAATATTGAATGAACCCATCATTCATTGATTTGATCATTGGAATAACCTACAACATTGTTTTCCTTATGTACTAAGTGTAAGTTTTGGGAGTTTCACCTACAACAATTTGTATTTCCGTAAAAGTGTTTTTGTATCATAAGTTGTACATTTTCCCCAATTACCTACAATGTCATCCCTCTATAATTTATGATGGTGTGCATTTGCATTTTTTTGTTGGGTTAACAATTTTATACAACCATCATCTAATTTTCTTTGATTCATTAATTGTTGTGAGCACATTATGGAATGTTCTAGCACTAAATTGATAATGCTCTAGTTGGTGGGTTAATACACATTTGTTTGTGCATTATAGAAAT
>JZKD02S1973244.1:437174-449924 GCA_000966675.3 Picea glauca | reverse complement strand
GCGCATGCGTGTGTGTGTGTGTGTGTGTGTGTAAGAACAACAATGAAAATCCATCTTAATTTAGGATGTTTTAAGCATAGAGAGATTCACATCTTAATTTTTTTTTATCTTTCTTAGTTCTTAATAGATTTAAAGTTAAGATGGATCTATACTTGTTGCAAATTGTAGAAAATTTAAATTGTATTTCATGAAAAAGATCCATGTTGGTGATGTTTGATTAGTGAGAGGGGGTGTGTGTTAGTGCCACCATTTTTCTTTCAATCAGAGTTGGTTTTCAGTCGCGTTATGGCCCATGTGGAAAGACGTGTGAAGTCAGGTACGTAGCAATGAAGGGGTCGAAGTCAGCAAGATGCAGGTTGGCCCTTAGAAATGGGAAGGGATGTCAGAGTTGAAACATGCACAAATGGTACGGGTAGGTTTCTCCCAGAGAGTCGGGTCCTATTAAAATTCATCCTCTACATGCGACAGGTTGAGTCAAGTATTTAATGGAAGTTGCATTGGACAATGCAGAAAATATTATCATCTCATTGTGAAGGCCGAGGGAATGAAAAATCACGACGTTCGTATCATGTATGCCCTGCAACCCTTATCGCCTATACTTTACACACAGGGATGCACCATGGAAAATCTGCAATTTGATTCGAAACATCCAGTCTCCATGAATTCACTGTTCGTTGATAGGATCCCTCTTTCCGCCCAATCTGTTATAAATTCCAAATTTTTTGCACCCTTTCTACTCGTGAAATCAGATTCATACTTTAGCTATAAGTTTTCTCGCAGGCCCAAGTCAATTGAATTCTCAATCTTGGGCATTCACCAGATCCACTGCACATAAAATAAACATTGGTCATGCCATGGAAACCTTTCAAAACATAAATAAGGGTGTGTGAAGTGGCATAATCGCCAGATCCGGGTCCCAAAGTGATTTGGATTTGTTATCACTCACAATAGGCATCCCCAAGGATAAAAGAAGGATTTTCCCTTCAGCCATGGGAACGATGACATCACTCCACACATAACCTAGAATGGAAGGAACTACGCAGGAAGGAAGGAAATTAGAAGCCTTGTCTCCCTTACAGTGGATACCTCGGAGAAGGGGAAAACGAAGGAAGAATAAGGAATCTAGGGAAACCCAAATCTCAGGTGGTTTGTGCGCATGATCGTTCACTGAAAAATTAATTATGCATGTTGTCCACCTAGAGCCTTTGGAAGGTACCAACTGAGAAAGTGGGAGAAGAAAAAGGATGGTTGTCGTGGGTACAAATGATCAAGAAAAATCTCAGTATCTGAAATAGACGAATGTAGCCATCGTCGAACTGTACCAGGAAAACATGGAGCTGAGAAAACAACTAGCGACAAAGACCATGGAAGAGACAACAACACAAGGTTGAGAAGGGAAGGAGACATGGCTCAAGAGACATCTTAGAGAGGCACATGAAACGATTGTACAGTTGCACGAAGAACAATGATTTTCGAAAAAAATATATATGCAAAACACTCCAGAGAATGTGAAATGATCGAAGAGATAGGCCGTGCAGTTCTTGCCAGCGAGAAGAAGAAACAAGAATAGTTGAGTTCGTTCCTACATCTGCGAACAGAAAGAAAATCTTGATAGTTTTTAAAGAGACATCTCCCTAAGACATTTTTCCATTTTGATAATGGCCATGACTATCTATAACCACTTGCCGTGCACATTTCCCCCAACAAATGAGCACAAGGCAGAAAATCAAATCCGTTACAGTAGACAACAAGACTTTGACAGACACTTGTCCACTCAAATATATGATTGAAGGAAAGCATTGACACATCACTCCCCCATGACGATATCTGATCAATAACCAAATCCCCATGGTGGATTACAAGCAATAATGAGGTAGATAGATGTGTTTGTTGCCTCTTTTTGGAAAGGCTTCATGCAAAGAGTTTTGTAACACTAAGTAGTTAGTTTCCTAGTTTTAGAGATAATAGTTAGCAGAGTAGGGTATCCCAAGAGGTTCCCTCACTTATATATTTGATATTTTTTATGTAATCCAGGTTGGTTGGAAAAATTAGTATAGACAGTAACTATAGCATGTAATTTGAGTCTGATCAAAACTTAATGCAAAAGTCCTATAGCTTTGATGAAAAGATTCTAATTGTAGAAGTTGGATGTATTGTTTCCTTTTCTTTGCGTACGTACTTCCTATTTTCTTTATTCATATATGTTTCTGTCTAAATCGGAACAAAATTTTGAACCTGTGGATTCATTGCACAACGCCCCTTGTTCGTGCCATTTAGAAAAAAAAGTTTTTCTTCTAAAGTTAACTCTGAATTCATCCACAACGGTGCTCCGAGTTACTTCTTGTGTTTTCTCCTCGCCTCACATTATGATTTTTCATTGAATACTATTGCTCTCTTAGCCTTTATCCTCTCAAGTTTAGTCACTGAGTGATTTGTTTCTGTCATTTCCTCGAATAGACTCCATAGCCCAAAGTATTACTTTCTTGCACCAATATAACTAGAACCCATTATTTCAAAGATGTTAAATCTGGCCATAGCTTAAAATCCATATCCCACGCAAAGACAGAATCTCCAGAGAGAGCACTCTCCAGGTTCGAAAAGGCTAGTTTCAGATCTCTAAGTTGGTTGAAACTTTTACCTCTGTCGTATGTTTATCAACCGAACAAATTTACAGAGTGATAACATTCTAGCATCGTTGTCGGGGATGAATCTGAATACATTTTCCCTAGGAGAACGATTAACATTGTTGTTTGCCCCCTGAGGGTAACAGAGGGACAAACATCTGCACCGTTTAAAACCTTTACCTTGGTGACTCCAGTCAAAAATACCAGTAGCTCCAAGTAGTGCAGTTCAAGAACCCTAGCTCTGAAGATGATATATACCAGAGCAAATCCTGACCCAAACCCTGTAGAGCCTGTGTACAACCCTGGAATTTTTTTTTGCATGACTACAAAGCAAGGGCTAGACCCATTCTATTACTTGGAAAAAAGTCTGTCGATGACCTTGAGTTTGACGCATCATTTGAGCAAACCCTTTTCAGGTCTAAGTTGGAAACCAACTTGGATGAGATAGTTTTCGACTAGAAGAGATTCTAGGCCCTAGTGTCTAATAATATCCCTAAAATCCTGACCCCTATAGAGCCATGGATGCCAAATTTGTCTCCCTCATTCTGCCAGCCCTACTGCATGACTTGCCCCAAAATTACAGCTAGAGGATTAATCTCTATGATGTTGAAGGGAACGTTTTGGCCCAGAAGCATCTGGATTGGTTCAATGATTTCATCGACCTGGAATAGATAGACTATGCAGCTGTGAAAATGAGGTTGTTCATGTAGATTTTTACAGGGGACGTGAGGAAATGGCTCAAATCCCTATGACCATCAAGTATTTAATACTTCGCCACATTCGAAATGACCTTCATCGCCAGATGGGTAGATAAGAAGAACCCCTTGTAGTTGTTAATGCAATACAATAATATGAAGAAGGCATCAAAGGAGACGGTGTGAGAATTCTTAGCCAGTTTCATGAGGGTTTATAACTCGATTCTTGTAGAAGTCCAGCCACCTCCCAGGGTTATGCAGCTACAATACACTGACTGCTTAAACAACGATTTCACCTTGATGTTGAGAGAAATAAGATCAATAAGCCTAGACGTGATAATGAGCAATGCGGTTGAAGTCGAGTTAAATACGATGACGTCTAGGAAGATCAAGCAGAGATTCAATAGAGGTGATAAGAAGCCCCAAGAAGATTTGCATCCATCGATGTCGATATCCATGGATGAAAATTTGGACATAATGATGAGAACCATGGAGAATCTAATGGAGAAAATGTCTGTGGGAAACAGACCCGCTTCCCAGGAACATCAAGAACCCCAACCCAGGAATCAAAACCTCAAGAGGGGTCAATTTCCTCAAATCAGACAAAGGGAACAGAGGGAGTAGAGAGATCAAGGTGACCAACATATAAGGCCTTCATTTCAAAACAATTATGTGGATGAAGACTTCTATCATATGTTCGAAGACCAAATGCATTGTTGCAATGATAAGAACCCACGCGTGTTTTTGACAAAGAAAGAACATGATCAGTACATGAGAAGAAATGATGGTTTTATGCTAGAGATGGAAAATGCGTGGATTGGGGAAACTGATGATGTTCTTTCTTGGGAAATGGAAGAGTTTAGAAAGGGTTATCAGAACACCATCATGCAATTTTAGAAGAAATATAACCTCACGAGCAAGGAAACGTCTACCGAGCCTCAGCAGACTAATCCTACAAGGAAGCCTCTACTGGACACCCCTTCCACAAGTCAATCGATGCCAAAAAGGGCAACCAAGGATGTGACAGAGAAGGAAAATTTGAAAGAGGAGGTCGTAAAGAAAAATCCAGAAACAAGCTGAGAAGCGGGTGGAAAAGAGGTAGAGAAATTCTGCCCTCTTTTTAACTTTAAGCATGAAATAGATAAAATCAAAATCTCTGTCCCATTCAACAAACTTATCAGAAAGGGAGAGTATAGGGAGAATATTATTAAAATTTTGAAAATGGGAGGGACCCCTGATACTTTGAATGTCCAATATGATCACCCTGCTATTTTTTTTGGTTGACGTGTTGAATAGACAAGTTATACTGAGGACGTACCTTCATTCTACGTCAATTTGAAGGTTCATGAAATGACCATGCATAATGCCATGCTATATTTTGATGTGTCAGACAACCTCATGCCAAAGGTGATCATGGATGAACTAGGTTTGGATATCACTAGACCCTACAAGGACCTTTTCTCTTTTGACTCGAGGAAATTCAAGTGGTTGGGTCTCATTAAGGACTTGGTTATGTCATTGACCCAAATTCCTTCTAAGAACATGGTTATGGACATGGTCGTGGCAGAAATACCCCCCAAGTTTGGCATGCAACTATCCAGATCATGGGCTATGAAGTTAAAGAGGACTCTGCAAATGGACATGTCATATGCCACCATTCCTATATTTGGCTAGGACAGATGGTTGTACAGATAAGTGTTGTTGAAATACATGATAAGAAGCAAAACGCAACCAAACAACCACCCCATATACTCCATTGGCACTGAGGTTGGTTCCTCTATATTCTATAATGACCTAATTTTTGAAGAGGAAGAGTCAACAACCATTATGACCGCCAATGATGAAGCTGCACAACAAGTAGCCAAGTGCGCCGACCCAAGAAACCACGTGGAGAACGAGATATGGAACCTAAGATTTGACGATGTGGTCAACAAAGAATAGGTTGGGGCCGATGTGGGGATAAATCCCCCCAAAGTGGGGATAAATCCCCCCAAAGTGGGTTCAAATCTCTTCTCATACAAACTCGCTTTTGACTGTATAAACAACATGGCCGAGTATGAGGTACTGATTTTGGGCTTGAAGGTATTAAGAAATTAGGCATGGAAAGGATAGTAGTACATGGAGAATATGAGATGATTATAAATCAAGTGAAAGGCATATATCAAGAAAAACATCTCAATTTGAGAGCATATATAAACTTGGTGTTAGACCTCCTCGAGGATTTCCCAAAGTATAACTATGAGTCATCCTGAGGGGGAAAAATCAGATCACTGACGCATTGGCCACCTCAGGCTTGGTTTTCAAGATCTCCATCTTCCCCAACAAAAAATATGAGATTGAAGTCAAGAACAGGTTGGCAGTGCCTGATAATATCAAATATTGGGAGGTGTTTGAGGATGACAAGCAGGTAGAGATATTTCTTCAGATGACCGACGATTTCACTAACATAAACATTGATGACGAATGTTGTTGTGATGAAGATGGGAGTGTGAATGTGGATAGTAATGGCGACCATTTGTAGAACCATATCACGGGAAGGGACATAATACAACTGAAGAATAATAAGATTCTGTAGGGGTTACTTCTGCTAGAAACATTGTTTGATGAAAATGACGTGGATAAAAACCCAAAATCACAAAAAGAGAAGAGGATGTGGAATACTATGACATCGGGACTGAGGAGAACCCAAAAATGATCAAATTATCGAAAACGCTCAGTCCAAACGTCAAGCAAGACTACGTCAATATTATGAAGGAATTCCTTGACATTTTTTCAAGGAGCTATGATGATTTGAAGGTGTATGACACTAAAGTGATCCATCATGTGATACCTCTCAAAGAAGATAAAAAATGTTTCAAATAGAAGCTGAGACGGATAAACCCCACGCTATTGTTGGTGATCGAAAAAGAGGTAAAGAAACTTTTCTATGCTAATATTATCATTTCTTTATGGTTCTTGAAATGGGTAGCTAATTTGGTGCCTGTAAGAAAGAAGAGTGGTGAGATAAGATTGTGTGTAGACTTTAAAAATTTAAACAAAGTGTCCCTCAAGGATCACTACCCTCTTCCCAAAATGGACTATATCCTACAAACGGTGGTGGGGTCCTAGAAGATGTCCACGTTGGATAGATTTTAAGGTTATAATCATATCATGGTCCACCCAGATGATAGAGAAAAAACAACTTTCACAACTCCTTGGGGAATGTTCATATACGCCAAGATGCCCTTTGGCCTGATGAACGCTGGAGCCACTTTCCAGAGGGAAATGGACATCATGTTTTCCGACGAAAAGGAAAAGTTCATTGTGATCTATTTGGATGACATCACTGTGTACTCTACCTCCGACGAACAACAACTCAAGCATCTAAAGAAAGTTTTCAAGAAGTACAGGAAGTTCGATATATCACTAAATCCAAAGAAATCACATTTTGGGGTGGAAGAAGGGAAGTTGTTGGGACACATTATCTCGAAGGAAGACATTAATATAGACCCCAGTAGGGTTGAAGGAATCTTAAATATCGACACTTCGCACAGTAAAAAAGAAGTGAAATCCTTCCTGGGAAAAGTAAACTTCTTGAGGAGATTCATCCTGAACCTGGAAGAGATGATAAAGCATATCACTTGCATGCTCAGAAAGGGAAATGAAATCAAGTGGAACCTGGAAGCCAAGAACTTGTTTGAAGATATCAAGGTGGCATTGACTAGAGATCCTGTGCTATCTAGTCCATATTTCATGAAATATTTCATTATGTTTTCATTTTTCTCAGAGCATATGATTGTCGTCATGTTGTTACAGAAAGACGAGAAGAACTTAAGGAAGCCTATAGCTTATTTCATCAAGATGTTGCGAGACGCTCCACTAATGTACGACATTATGGAAAAACAAGAGTATGCCTTAGTGAAAGCCTTGAAGGAGTTTAGGATGTACATATTTCACTCCCACACCATTCATTATGTGCCCAACAACTTAGTAAAGGATATCCTAACTCAACCCAACCCCGAAGGGAGGAGAGGTAAGTGGATAGTGGCCATGCTGGAATATGAATTGGAGATCAAGACTACAAAAATAATTAAGGGTTAGGGCCTTGTGAAGCTAATGGCTCAGTTGGACTATGACTCTGTAGGAATAAATTTCATTGTCGATCTGTCAGAGAGTCCTCAAGAAGAAATGATTGTGTAGGTGTTCAAGGAGTTCTTTGATTCATCGTGATATGCAGACATCATCTATGTGTTGAAGAATCTCTAGGCCCCTCCGGGTGTAAGTAAGACTAAAGCCATATTACTCAAGCTCAAAGAGGTTATGTTCTACATCCTGGACAACTCACTCTACTGGAAAAACCCTGGGGGGATATTGCTGAACTATTTGCTAGAAAATGATGCGAAGAAAGCCATAGAATAATTTCACAAAGGTGATTGTGGAGGACACCACTACTGGAAAACCACCATGAACAAAATCCTTAGGGTGGGTTACTATTGACCTACAATCTTCGTAGACATGTACAAAGAGGTCTCTAGCTGCCACAAATGTCATATTTTCAACTAGAGAAGAAAGATACAACCCTTGCCACTAAAGACGATCTCAGTCGAAGCACCTTTCATGCCGTGGGGTTTGGATTTCATAGGGGAAATTAATCCACCATCCTTGGCACAAAAAAAATGGATACTCATGACCACTGAATACTTCATGAAATGGATAGAAGCGATCCCCACCAAGAAAGATATCGATGCAATCATCATCTAATTTCTAGATACAAACATCTTGTCGAGGTTCAGGTGTCCCATCAATATCATAACAAAAAATGCAGTCACGTTCAAGTCCAAAAGGATGGAAAAGTTTTGTCAGGATTACAATATAACCCTGGGGAATTCTACGATGTACTACCCACAGGTAAATGGATTAGTAGAATACTCAAATAAAATCCTAATTAGGATCATCAAAAGACTCATGCAAGACAATAAGAAATCTTGGCATAAAAATCTTATATATGTGTTGTGGGCATATCGAGTTACCACCAAGAAGTCCATCTTAACGTCACCTTTTTAGATCATATACGGTGCAAACACAATTTTCCCCACCTCATTGGGGCCGCTCATCAGAAAGTTGCTGGAAAAATAGGAGGCCAAGCCAAATGACACGCAGAGGAGAATAAATTAGTTAATTCACACACAAAAGATGAGGGAACATGTATACAATTGATCGTAGCTCCACTAGGAGAGGATGAAGAAAACCTTTGACAAGAATTCTAAGCAAGAAGAATTGCAGGTAGGGGAGCTGGTGCTGAGATGGGACACAAGAAATGAATATAAAGGAAAGAACAAAAATTTCGACAACCTTTGGGTAGGTCCATTCAGAATCAACGCGTATTGCGGGAGTAATGCTTATTTTCTAGAGGGATTAAATGGAGAATACCTTTTTTGGAGGCTTGTAAATGGCATGTTCCTCAAGCATTATCTGATGAAATAAAATCTCTTTAATTCATTTTTCATTGTAAATAGTTGTTTTATTTTTGTGTCGAGTTAGTAGGTCAACAAAAAATTGAAGCCCAAAGTGGAGGCCCTGAGTTTTATGCTGATTCTTTATAAGTTGTGTCGATAGGTTTAGGTTGCATCTTGTTTTTCATATTACAATGTCAAAGAGTCTAAATAAGTCCCAATGGTCAGGCACCTGGTCTACTTTTCTTTACTACCTCGCGGGGAGGATAGCATCCCCGTTGGAACCAACTATTAGTGCTGCCATTTTTCATTCAATTAGAGTTTGTTTTCAGTCGAGTATGTAGCAATGAAGGGATCAAAAGACTATTAGTGCTGCCATTTTTCATTCAATTAGAGTTTGTTTTCCAAGATCCCATGTGAAGTCAGGTATGTAGCAATGAAGGGATCAAATTTAGCAAGTGGTTGGTTGACCCTTGGAAACGGGAAGGGATTTCAAAGTCGAAACATGCGCAAATGGTATGGGTAGGTTTCTCCTAGAGAGGTGGGTCCTGTTAAAAGTTAGTCTCTACGTGCCCCAGGTCGAGTCAAGTAATTAATGGAAGTTTATTCGGCTAGTGCAGAAAATATTATCATCTCATTATGAAGGCCGAGGGAATGAAATATCGTGGTGTTCGTATCATGTATTCCCTACAACCCTTATGACCTATACTTTACACGCGGGGATGCGTCGTGGAAAATATGCAATTCAATTTGAAACATCCAATCAACATGAATTCACTATTCATTGGCATGATCCCTCCTTTCACCCGATCTGTTATAAATTCCAGATGTTCTGCACCCTTTCTACTCGCGAAATCAGATTCATACTCTGGCTGTAAGTTTTCTCGCAGGCCTAAGTCGATCGAGTTCTCCATCTTGGGCATTCATCGGATCCACTACACGCAAAATGAACATTGGTCACACCATGGAAACCTCTCAATACATAAATAAGGGTGCGCAAAGTGGTGGAATATCCAGATCCGAGCCCCAAAGTTATTGGGATTCGTTCTAAGTCACAGCAGGCATCCCCAAGGATAAAAGGGATATTTTCCCTTCACTTGCGGGAATGACGACATCACTCTGCATGAAACCTGGAATGGAAGGAAATGTACAAGAAGGAAGGATATTAGAAGCCTTATCTTCCTAGTAGTGGATACCTCAAAGAAGGGGTAGACCAAGGAAGAATAAGGAAGCTCGGGAAACCCAAATCTCGAGTGAGATGTGTGCATGACCATTCGCTGAAAAATTACTTATGTGCATTGTCTGCCTGGAGCCTTTGGAAGGTACCAACCAAGAAAGTGGGAGAAGAACGAGGATGGCTACCATGGGTACAAATGATCAAGAAACAACTCAGTAGTTGAAATAGGCGAAGCTAGCCATCGCCAAACTATACCAAGAAAACACGGAGCTGAGACAACAGTTAGCAACAAATACCATGGAAGCAGCAGTAACGCAAGGTCGCGAAGGGAATGCGACGTGGATCAAGAGACAACTCAGAGAGGCATATGATACTATTGTATAGCTATGCAAAGAACAATGGATGTCGAAAAAAAGGATATGAAAAACACTCTAGAGAATGTGAAACGGACGAAGAGATAGCCCACGCAGTTCCCGCCAGTGAGAAGAAGAAACAATATTAGCTAAGTTCATTCCTGCATCTGTGAATAGAAATAACATCTTGACAGTTTTGAAAGAGACATCGCCCTAAGAGATTTTTCCATTTTGATAATGACCATGAATGTCTACAGCCACTTGCCACATACATTTCCCATAGCAAATGAGCACGCAATAGAAAATCAAATCCGTTACAGGAGACAACAGGACTCTGACAGACACTTGTCCACTTAGATATCTGATCGAAGGAAATCATTGAAACATCACTCCCCCATGAATATACCTGATTGATAACTGAATCCCCATGGCAGATTACAAACAATCATGAGGTAGCTAGATGTGTTTGTTGCCTATTTTTGGAAAGGCGTCATGCGAAGAGTTTTGTAACGCAGAGCAATGAATTTCCTAGTTTTAGAGATAACAGTTAGAAGAGCAGGGTATCCCAAGCGACACCCTCACTTATATATTTGATCTTTTTGATGCAAGCCAGTTTGGTTGGAAAAATTAGTATAGACAATAACTATTGCATGTAATTTCAGTCCGATCGAAACTTAATGCAAAAGTCTTGTAGCTTTTATGAAAAGATTCTAATTGTAGTAGTTGGATGTATTATTTCCTTTTCTTTGCATACGTACTCCCTGTTTTCTTTATTCATATCTATTTCTGTCTAAATAGGAACAAAATTTTCAACCCATGGATTCACTGCGCAACGCCCCTTGTTGCACCATTTAGACAAAATGTTTTTCTTCTAAAGTTAACTCTGAATTCATCCCCAACGATGCTCCGAGTTACTTCCTATTTTTTCTCCTCGCCACACATTATGACTTTTCACTGAAGATTGTTGCTCACTTAGCCTTTATCCTCTCAAGTTCAGTCATTGAGTCATTTGTTTCCGTCGTTTCCTCAAATAGACTCCATATCCCAAAGTCTTACTTTCTTGCGCCAATATAACTAGAACCCATTATTTCAAAAGTATTAAATCTAGCCAAAACTTAAAATCCATATACTGTGCGGAGACAAAATATCCCGAGAGAGCCCTCTCTAGGTTCGAAAAGGCTCATTTTGGATCTCACAGTTGGTTGAAAAAGTTACCTCTGTCGTTTGTTTATTATCCAAACAAATTTATAGAGTGCTAACAGGGTGAATCATTAATAGAGCAATATAATCCTTTTTCACCATAAAATGCAAGTGTTATATCAATGTAACATTATCATCCAATAGTTGTAGAGTAAATAAACAATGAACAAATGAGCAATCACACACATACACAGTACAATAGTGTTTTACATGGAAAACCAAAGTGGGAGAAAACCACATAATGTTTTTTCTTATATGTCTTTAAGAATTACATTCATTGGAAGAAGCAACTTCCTTTGTGTTCCAGCTACAACTCGAAGGAGGCTCCAACCCCCTAGTTTCTTAGGCTACAACCTGAGGGAAGATCCAACTCCCCAATTCTTTGGCTACAACTAGAAGGAGGCTACAACCCCCTATGTACTCTAGCTATAACCGGAAGGTGGCTACAACCACCTATCCTTGCCCTGTCCAACCGCCCTGACATATAAGTACAATGATGGAACCATTGTCACACTATCACTGTGAGATATACTACTGTAAACTTATACCAATCAACCTGCACCAAACAACCTGTACCAATAACCTAAACCATGCAACAACCATGCATCAACTTGTACCTCAACTTGTAAGCAACCTGTACCATAAACAAGTGCATCAACCATGCACCAACCTATACCTCAACCTGTAATCAACATGTACCATAAACAAGTGAATCAACCATGCACCAACCTGTACCTCGACATGTACCATGAATAAGTTCATCAACCATGCACCAAACCTGTATGGATAGCCTTTCACAACAACCTGTCCAAACAACCTATCACAACAACCTGTCTCATCAATCTTATCAACCAAATCAGATCTACTCACCAAGATAAATCACCAAGACAACTCTCAAAGATGTGCATCAACCAAGCATAGCACAACATCTCATAATCATCACCAAGATCAATATGTGCTTCTAATAATATGCTAATACAAGTATGCTACATCATACATAAAGCATGTGTCAAAAATACTACTAATAAATGCCCCCAACCACGTAACGAGTATGTACCAATCATGTATCAACTACTCATCAACATGTACCAACATCATCAACCATACACCTCATGTATGTGCCAACTCATCAACTACTTGTCTCAACCATGTAACCAACATGTACCTCAACCAAAATCCCTCATTAATTTCATCATCCAAATCTGATTTGTAACTCTATAATAGACCTGGTGTATATGATCCCATACCTTCAAACCTTCCTTAACTTTA
>JZKD02S1973244.1:426490-437124 GCA_000966675.3 Picea glauca | reverse complement strand
CTTTACTTTAGTCTCACATGACTAGTTTTGGATTAGTCAACAACCCTAACTTGAAATAATCATAACTATGTACCTGTAATGAATAAAGATCTGAAAATAGTACATAATGTTCTTCGGTGTGTTTTATGAAATTCTTGTATGTTTCACTACTTGGAACCTATCAGAAAACGAGTTATAGAAAAAATGGCATACCTTGTTGAATTTTGGCTTATTCTAGAGAACGAACTTGTAGACCATTCCCCGCACGGAATATTTGTTGTATGGATATGAAAATTGTACACATAATACTAAATATTGTACTCTAACCAACACATTTGGTCTTACTTAATTTGGATCTGTTATGAATAAGTTATGGCATTTTTACCCGGAACCCCTGATTTAGACTAGTTTCAGGACTAGCCACAAACCCTATTTTCCATAGAGTGTAACTCCAAAAATACAACGAACCACAAGATGAAATTCATACCATAGCTACTTGGATATGTTTCCTCTATGGCCACCCAATTTCATGGTCTAAGTCATTCTAGAAAAAAATTATTCTGAAAATGGTGAGATGACCTATAAATAACATACCTTAGAAAGAATCATCAAAAGAATTTATCCTCCCTTGAATTTTGTCCTTATTTACTTCACCTTCCCTCTGAACTTTGGCTTAGATATCCTTTGGTTACCTCAGTCACATGTAGATATTCAATATTCTCAAGTGTGATTAAAATGAGAGAGCCTTGCCTCTTATTTATACTCTCCAAGTAGCTTCCTTAGAAGCATCTTCTAGGCCACTTTGTCCACATAGTAACCTATGTCCAACTTTGCCTAATTTGCCACTTGTCCATGTATCCAATAGACACTTGACCACTTAACCCATTTTCCTCATTTTAGGGTTAACCTTCTTATAACCACTTTATATATTTAGAAAGTTTTTCATTTACTTTATTATTTAAATAATCCTCCTTGACTTTGTCACTTCACTTTATTATTTAAATAGTCTTCTTTGACTTTGTCCCTTTACTTTATTATTTAAATAATCATGTTTGACTTTGTCACTTCACTTTATTATTTAAAAAATCCATTTTGACTTTGTTACTTCACTTTATTATTTAAATAATTTCTTCTTTGCAATCACTTTGACTTCTTTGACCTTTTGGGGTTTCAAGTCAATCATATGAGGGTCCTTCAACTTTGTAAGGCCATAAATCTCAAACTATTAGGAGTTATGTGACATTCCACATACCACTGGAAATGGCATGACATTTACTATCCATCTAGAATAGTCTTACCTATAAATATATCAAAAATCATACCATTATACATAAAAAAAACTTGGGTCCATTACCTAAACCTTTGTGCTACCAGAATTCGCTACCAAACTTTCTTCAAGGGTTGACATCAATGACAACCAACCCAATTAATCAACAATATCCGCCTTTGGCATTGATGGCAACACTCTGATGCAATACTAAAATAATATCACTCATGCTCCCCCTATAACCATGCCTACATATATGTGACCAACTCTCCCCTGGAACCATGCCTCTATCCTCTACATCTGATAAATATCTCCCCCTTTGTCATCATTCCCAAAGGTATGCTTTCCATTCGGGTATGCTCCCCCTAACTGAATCATCTAATCTCCCAACCTGAGCTGTCCTCTTTATGGTGCTTCCTCATGTACATAAGGCATATAAGATAAAAATTCAAAATAATTCATTTTGGAGTAGAAATAACTCTAAGTCTCTGGCAAAGATACTCAAAGGATTCTCACGGAAGTGGTTTTGTAAAGATGTCTGCCACTTGTTATTTTGTTTCCACATATTCAACTCTGATGTTCTTTTCTACAACCTATTCCTATAGAAAGTGATACTTTATTGGAATGTGCTTCATCTTGGAGTTCATCACTGGGTTCTTTGAGATACTGATGGTGCTTGTATTATCACAATAGATTTGAATGGGCTCATCATACTCAACCTGTATATATGTCAGAGTTTGTTTCATCCATAGAACCTGTGTACAACAAGTTGTTGCTGCAATATACTCTGCCTCGATTGTAGATAAAGATATTGATGATTGTTTCTTTCTTAGCCATGATACTAAAAAATCACCCAAGTAGAATGCTACTCCATCGGTGCTTCATTGGTCATCAATTCAACCTACCCAATCTACATCTGTGTAGGAAATAAGTGATAGATCCTTTCCTTTTGGATACCATAATCCAAACTCTTATGTTCCTTTGAGATATCTGAAAATCCTCTTCACTACTAATACATATGATTCTTTTGGTGCTACTTGAAATCGTGCCACCTGTCCAACTTCCTGCATTACATCTAGTTTTGATTCTATCACATATAGAAGGCTACCAATCATTGACATGTATTGCCTCCGATCTGTAGAATTTGAATCATCATCTTTACTCAACTTGCAACTAGTTTACATGGGAGTGATAACTGGTTTACAATCTTCCATTTGAAACCTCTTTAACATTTCTCTGATATACTTGGTTTGAGAAATAAAAATTCCTTGGTTTCTTTGACGTATCTGAAGACCCGGAAAGAAGGATAGTTCTCCAAGTAATGACATTTCAAATTCATTTTGCATGTCCTTTGCAAATTTATGGCTTAACCTATCATCAATACTTCCAAAAATAATATCATCAACATAAACTTCAATTAATAAAATACTATCTTGAGTTACCTTGAGGTAGAGGTTGTTGTATGTGCTTCCTTTCATAGTTCGTAGGGATTTTTTTCATTATTGTTTCTGAGCATTACTCTGTTTTGAATGTGAATTGTAGTATGCACTACATGTGTCCAAAAAATATCTGTCAATTTGGAATCCATTAGCATTGTTCGAGCCATTTCCTGTTTAATTATCATCCATTATGATAATGTTCCTTTGTCTCTGAACCACTCTCTTAACCAATCTATGAATCCATGCTCTTTTCCACTTTCATATAAACCTACTAAGTATTCTTACAAATCCATCTTTGTCCATACTGTCCAAGACTCTACTTGTGCAACTGTCCATAATGTTGACCCATTTATCACTATACTATCATGAAGTCTTGATTAATCTATCAAATTGTACTTCTGCTAACTGACTTCTCTGGATTTGTCTTCTCAAACTCTACAAGATGCTCGAAGGATGGTTCTTTGGTCTGTCACAGCTATGACATAGACTTCCCCCTGTCTAATATTCATATTACCTGGGAGTCTCTAAGACAGATGGCTCAGAACAATTCCTACTCTGATGTTTATTCATCATCATCTTCATTGGTAGATTCATCATTTCTCTAAGATCTGACTTCTTTCTTTCTGTCTATGGATTCATATTTCACTACAATACTTGTAGGTGCAATCTCTTGAACCTATTCCTTATTTACTTGTCCTTTTTTTATTTCATTTATTTTTCAAACCTTTATATATTTGATACCCTTCTTTTTCTCTGTAGATTTTTCTTCATCTTGTTTTATTGTCAATATTGCGATCTCTAGGACTTGGTCTTTGTTCACCTATTATTCTTGTTTTCTTATCCATACTTTCTTATATCTGATATCAGTGTTTTCTTTCATGGAAGTATCGATCATGATTATACAATCACGAGCTATGTGTCCATAGTTATGACATTTGTAACATTCAATGTTACGTGGGGCCACATAGGCATTTCTTGCTTGAACATTTCTTTTATAATCCATGTAATCTGGAACCTTATGTCCAAAGTTAGTACAATAAAAATAATGACCATAAAAGAAATTTGCATACCTAGGAGTGAATGATCTTCTTTGTGGTGTATTCCTTCTGAATTTATGCCTTGAATGATCATGATCATGATTGAAGGTTCTTTGTGGCTTGAACATGGATGGTCTTCTTGAAGATGTATATTTATTAGTTTTCTTAGATTCTGGTTAACCATGATTACTTCCTTTGAGTACCTCTGCATAACTCTTTCTATTTTCTTCATTCTTATTTTCTAGTAATGTAGAGTGCTTCTCTTCATTCTCTACAACTAATGTGAATGTTTATGTCTCTTCAATGTTCTTGTTGAGATTAACGGTTTTGACTCTTAGTGTGACAACTTCTTCTTCAATCTTCTCAACCTCTTCTTCTTTATTTATTATCTGAGACTTCATGACCTCTTTTGTTCTCTTTGCTTCTTCAAGTTATATTTTCAATGTAATTATTTCTTCTTCCAGTCTTCTCTCTTCTTGACCAAACTCTTCCTCAAGTTGGTTTAAGTCATTGGTTCTTTCCTTGAGATGATCCATCAATATATTTTGTCTCTTTTCAACTTCTTCCTTTTATGTTGTTATGTTGGCTTCTAAACATTTATTTTGATATTCTAGAGTTTCTTCAATTATTTTGGCCTCTTCTAGTTGATCTCTTAAATTCTTGATGACCTTCTGATTTTTTTCGGAACGTTGAACAATTTCCTTTTGCTTCATCAATTATTTCTTGGATGAATTGTTTTCTTCTCTTTCTTTCTTTAGATATTCAATTGCACTGATCAATTTTTTTTTGTAATCAACTTCTACTTCTTCATACTTGACGCAGACCCCAACCCTCGGGTGAAGATCTTCTCAGGCTCTTTCTAAATTCTTCTTAAGACGAAGAAAATTCTTTGGCTCCCTGCTGAAACCTTTAACAAATCTGATCCACAGGTCCTTGTGAAAAATCACCTTGAAAAAATAACACTAAGGGAGAGCCTTACACTTCAATACAACCATGACCTAGTCCTTGTGCAAGCACCTTTCACAACTCACGTATTCGTGGGTCAAAGACCCTCGAATTTCCTTCACCCAATGCCGATACCTAAGACGCGATGGGATATCACTCCTCCTTGTTAGATCCCTCCATGCGTAACCACTGGCTAGGGCTAAGCACTAGTCTCACTCGCAACTCGTGAGTTTGCGAGTTGGAAGGTTGAACCTCTAGGCCCTTCTTTTACGAAACCCCGAGACGCGAAAGTCAGAGAAGGTTTGACTCCTTCGGTGCTTCTTGGAAATCGCAACTTTTCAACTTGAGTTGTTGAGCCTTTGTTCTCCTTTCTTACGAGAACCCAAAGCACGAGAGGTCAACAAGGTTTTGACTCCCTCCCAAGCGATGAGTGTCCACATGTCAACCATGCGGTCCCCACTTGATGGTCGTGCCACATGTCCACCCGAAATCTCAGCCCTCAGCATTTCACGACTTCTACACTCAAAACTGATTCCTCCCAATCTCTGAAACCTCGATATGCAATATAGTGAATAGGTTTTGATCCAATGGTTGTTCCTACTTGTTTAGATCCAATCGTTGCACCTACTTCTCGCTTGTTCAGAAATTCACACAACCAACGGATTTGGTCTATCCTCCAAACTTATGATATGTGATGCCCCACGAAGATTCAGATCTGACGGTTCTCCCATGGCTTAGATCCAATGGTCTAGATCTCTTCCTCCGATTCTCGCAAACTCAGGACTTCGCGACTTGAAGATTTTGGTCTCCCACCTCCAAACTCACAAACCCCGAGTTCGTGAATGGATCTGACGGCCCAAACTGGCCACGATTGACAGTCTTCATTGATCCTTGACACCAATGTAATGGGTTTGTCCAACCCTTATCCACTCTGCAACTCCTATGGATCCTACGTTCCTCTCAACTTTGTGAGTTCTCCATGGATAATTTCGACCATTCAATTTCTTCCTCAAGAATATTTGTTAAACGAGCCAATGTTCTTCCCCTGAAACTTAACCTTATGCACGATGATTTCACTTCCTCGACTCCCTCTGAAGTGTTTCGATATCTGTCCTCCTTTGAAGTGTTCAAAGGTGTTATCTCTCCTGAGATTTAACTTGTAAACTCAAGTCTCTAAAAGGACTCCTGCACACACTCCTTGTGGCAATCTTTCAAATACTCTTGGGTATTTGATCTTTCAACTCTGTGCACTTTCTGCAACAACAGTTCTTCCCCTTTCAACCTTAGTTGATAAGTTCTAAGGCTTCAACTATCCTGCACACACCTTGCATGGCTTCTATACTTCACCTTCACTTCTTCTTAACTGAGAACAATGGTATCCCTCCTGAGCTTTCTGAGATAAAACTCAGAACCCCTGTCAACACACACCTTGCAGATGTTCCACTGCACTCGTTGCAAGAACTTCTCTCAGGATGAGAAACAATTGAAACTCATTATCTTCCTCTCTCAGACTTCATACATTCAACATGAAATCACACAATCAATACAACATTGAAACAAATGCATAAACAGAGAAATAAATCAATTGTAAGGATAGCATTCAAAATATGTAAATAGTAAACATCATAACACCATGAAATCTGAGTCAAAGCTTCATATATTAACTCAAATACTCCTGTACATGGGTTCTTCTCTACAACTCTCTGCTACAACTCTCTTCTCCTTCTCTATGCTAGTGATATGACAACAACTTTTTGATACAAGGGAGAAGGTGTCTATATCCATTCTCCCTCCTACGCTCTAACTGTCTAATCTATGAATTCAAATCTACCTACTTTCATTAACTAGGATTAAATGCCTTTTACATTGACAGATGAGAGCAAATCGTTCAAGATCTATTTACAACATGTAAGTATGTTTCCCTTAACTACTACATTAACATCTGTTCATTAATTTTTCAAAAACATTTCAAAATGTGAAAAATGTGTGTTGTGCTCCTCTAGCTGTCTTTCGCCTTCATGCTCGCTTGGATGGCTACTTACGATGCTCTTGCATCAATACTCTTCCTCTTCTAAATCTGTCTGACATGATGAGCATGTTTCTTCTTGTTTTGTATCTACATCTTCTTTGGCATTTTCTAAATCTGCGATGGGTGAAGAATATATGTCATGTAACTTATCCCAAAGTTCTTTGTCTTATGAACATTTACCAACCTTTTCTCTTACCGGATTAGGTAATCCTTCCCAGATGAAATCCATTGCTATTTTGTTATTCTTCTTCAATTCCTTCTTGGCTGCAGTCTTTTCCCTTTTTGAAGTATCATATCTTGTAACAATTGATGTCCCTGTGCCTATAAAAATACTTCTGTCCTTTTTCTCCACATCTCATACTTAAAACCATTCTAACCATTAAACATTGGTACTCCATTCTCAGAATAATCCATGATCTCCTTTTAGTGGTTAAACTGTTTCCTAAAGAAACCGGCTTTGATACCAATTGTTGGATTACTGAGAGGGAGGGTGAATAAGTAATAGAGAAATATAATCCTTTTTCACCATAAAATGCAAGTGTTATATCAATGTAGCATTATCATCCAATAGTTGTAGAGTAAATAAGCAATGAACAAATGAGAAATCACACACATACATGGTACACTATAGTTTTACGTGGAAACCCAAAGCAGGAGAAAACCAAGGAATGTTTTTTCTTATATGTCTTTAAGAATTACATTCATTGGAAGCACCAACTTCCTTTGTTTTCCATATACAACTGGAAGGAGTCTCCAACCCCTAGTTTCTCATGATACAACCTAAGGGAAGCTCCAACTCCCAAATTCTTTGGTTACAACCAGAAGGAGGCTACAACCCCCTATGTACTCCGACTACAACCGAAAGGTGGATACAATCACCTGTCCTTTCCCCATCCAACTTCCCTGATGTACAAGTAGAATGATGGAACCACTGTCACACTATCACTATGAGATACACTGTTGTAAACTTGTACCTATCAACCTGCACCAAACAACCTGTACCAATAACTTGAACCATGCATCTGTTGGACACACCGACCACACTTAAAGGGGGGATGAATGAGTGTGGGGATCTTTTTTAAACTTCCATTTTACAAAACTCCTTAGTTAGAAATCACCATTTATTCATCACTTATTACTGTCATTTATAACCAGTCAAATGTGAACATATATCAACAACAAATAACAAAAACATATATCATCAACAATTCATCACCACAAGGAACACAAAGAACACAAGATGTATGTACAATTTTCTTTTTATTACAGACTACAATCGTTGGATTATCAACAACAACTGAATAGAGTACAACTCTACAAGAGCACCAACTCTATAATGCAAGACTCAACTTACACAACTCAACACCAACTGAGAAGAGGAATCAATCCTCAACAGATACCAATCTATCAACATGTATGTGACATTTCATTAGTACATCATGCGTATGTACGTGCCCTACCAGTAGTGCAACTCGTGTATGTACATGGCCTGTCTATACTACAACTTGCGTATCACTTTTGAGTTACTTAGGGTTTTTTTCTTCAAGACAAACTCAGATCCTCTACAACCTTCAATCACATTCACTTCTATATTTCAGTGTCCAATATGAACCATAACTAATCAAAACACATCCAAACTCACCAACAACTTACTCATGCTCCTCAACCATACAATATGAATGTTATTCAATCATGTATAAGCAACCAATATACTATGGCAATCATATATGTACTGAACCATAAGAGTTTTTCTCACTCTAGCAACCAATACAAATCAAATCACTACAACCATACCAAGAATGATTTAAGCATTCATCATACAATATGCAAGAGTATCCATCAAGACAACTATGTAACCATACCAGAGTTTCTATGGAAGATCTGAGCCCATAGAGTGTAGATTTGGAACTTGCTTCAGCCTTCAAGAACCTGATCATCAAATCACATCCAAGTCTTCATGACTTCTTCACTGTATGTGCTATGTCCTCCTTCAACCTGCATATGTACATGCTTGTCACACTACAACCCTTGTATGTATGCTCTCTGGCCCACTTTTGCTCATGTACTCCTTCAGAAACTAGGGTTTCTGAGCTTCCAAAACTTTCGTCATGAAGATCTCAGTCTTACAAAAAATTTGATGATCCATGAGATCCTCCAGACTCTCTCTCTCAGAGTATATCTTCAATACATGCTCAAGAGATTCATATTACAAGAGATCCCTTGCCTCTTATTTATACTCTCCAAGTAGCTTCCTTAGAAGCATCTTCTAGGTCACTTTGTCCACATAGAAACTTTGTTGATATAATCACTTATGTTCAACTTTTCCCAGTTTTCCACTTGTCCATGTACCCAATAGCCACTTGCCACTTAACCCTCTTTCCTCATTTTAGGGTTAACCTTCTCATAACTACTTTCCATAAATAGAAATTTCTCCATTTATTTGATTATTTAAATAATCCTCCTTGACTGTGTCACTTTACTTTATTATTTAAATAATCACTTCACTTTATTTAAATAATATCTTCTTTGTAATCATTTTGACTTCTTTGACCTTTTGGGGTTTTAATCCATCATATGAGGGTCCTCTAACTTTCTAATGCCATAACTCTCAAACCATGAGGAGTTATGTGGTGTTCCACACACCACCGGAAATGGCATGACAAGCACTATCCAACTAGGATAGTTTCACTAACAAATTCATTGATCTTCATCTCATTATTCCACAGTTAAGCATGTATTCTCTAACCATTCTTCTAGGATAACTCAACCACAAAGCATCTTCTCGTGAGGGATTTCACCATAAGGGGACCACTTTGGAGTTCATCCATTTGTAATTCTTATTAACCATGATAATACAATAATGATTCATCTTTACATCAATCCAACTTGGTTCCATATATCAATGACAACTCATTGATCCATCTTCACCTATGCATGATATATCATTGGCAACTCATTAATCCATCTTCATCTATGCATCATCTATCAATGACAACTCATTGATCCATCTTGAATCCATGCATGGCATCATATGACTATGATTTCACTTGACATTAATCCATTCACATAAAGGACAATGCATACTTCATCAATATACTATGACAAGACATTGTTCATTTGACATCAAAATTTTGACCTTTGAAATCAATCAATCTGTTGACATAAATCACCAATCAATAAGTCAACCTTTGGCATCAATGACAACATGATTCAACAACATCAACCATCCATCAACCTGTACCTCAACCTGCAATCAACCTCTACCATAAACAAGTGCATCGACGATGCACCAATCTATACCTCAACCTATAATCAACATGTACCATAAAAAAGTGCATCAACCATGCACCAACTTGTACCTCAACTTGTACCATGAATAAGTGCATCATCCATGCACCAAACTTGTATGAATAACCTTTCACAACAACTTGTCCAAACAACCTATCACAATAACCTATCTTATCAATCTTATCAACCAAATCAGATCTACTCACCAAGATCAATCACCAAGATAACTCTTAAAGATGTGCATCAACCAAGCATAGCACAACAACTCATAATCATCACCAAGATCAATATGTGCTTTTAATAATATACCCATACAAGTATGCTACATCATCCATAAACCTTGTGTCAACAATACTACTAATAAGTGCCTCCAACCATGTACCAAGTATGCACGAATCATGTATCAACTACTCATAAACTATGACTCATCAATATGTACCAACATCATCAACTATACACCTCATGTGTGTGCCAACTCATCAACTACTTGTCTCAACCATGTACCCAACATGTACCTCAACCAAAAGCCCTCATGAATTTCATCATCCAAATCTGATTTGTAACTCTGTAATAGACCTAGTGTATATGATCACATACATGCAAACCTTCCTTAACTTTAACAACAAGAGACTATCATTTTCATCAAACTT
>JZKD02S1973244.1:379054-395987 GCA_000966675.3 Picea glauca | reverse complement strand
GCGAGGTAAAATATTTGACGATGGTAACAAAAATTCACCTAACAATCTACAACATAACAAATAAATAGTTCATGTAATAATATTAATCTTAAAAATTGCATTCTTATTTTACACAATAATTAACACTAAAAAAAATAGAAAAAAATCAACATTTATGTATAATATGAGATGAAACATATTACATACCTTAGGATCTGTGTCATACAAGTGTTCGACAAATTATTCATAACCTTTAAGTTCACTAGCAACAATGTAGCAGAGAGAATATTTGCTCTTGATCCTTCATAAATTCATTTATTTGCCTTTTGTAATAGAGGTTCATCAAAAATAACAACATTGTCGCCATCCTCATCTGGCTGCGAAAACAAATCTTGGATCATTTGATTTGTCCCATCATTTTCTTCCATGGGATCATTAACTTGATGTGTCCCATCATCTTCTTCCATGAGATCCTCATTTGCTTGGTCATGATGTTCCTCATCTTGTACAACATCATTTCTACTAATCCTTGGTGCAATATTCTGTAGAAAGTTAGAGGGCAACTCTAACTTTAAAATTACAAACAATCATGCAAAATTAGTGTATACTATAATAACCATTCAAACAATATATATACATATATATAATTTTATATAAAATTGACAAAATAAAAAAAGATAATGAATATATAGCTAATCACCATGGGATGATATTCATTCGATCCACCATCAATGTGCCCATATTTCCTACAATGTTTTGTAGCTGTTTCTATTAAAATTCTTACAGGACGTATGAGACAACATTTTTTACAAGGGCAATACCATCTACCATCACCCTTTTCACTCTCTTTACCTTTTTCCCCACCCCTAACTATATTTTGTGACATTCTTCCGCACAACTTTTGCACAAAAATACCCTTTCGGAACTGTTGTTGTTATAGCAAGATTGTCGCAACATATTTAAATCGTCAAATATTTATAGTTCAATTTTAGGTCAAAATCGTTGCCATTGCGACGACCGTGACATAAATTTTATTTTTATTTTTACCTATTTATTGGTCATATTTAATGGTCACTTTTAACGTTCACTTATAACGGTCATTCGTTGCTCTTACAACGAACATTGACCATATTAATTTAGACAAAGTATATTCGTCGAGATAGCGATGAATACAGGGTGGATTTAGAAAAAAATTGAATAATTTAACTTTTTCTCTTGAATGTTGCGACGAAAGAGTACTTTCCTCACAAGTGGTCGTTGCAAATTTTTCAATATGTAGTAGTGTGTGGGTGCAGTTCTTACTCAACATGGACATCCCATGGCCTATCATAGTGAGAAACTATCAGATATCATTCATAAGTACCCCACTTACGAAAAATAAATGTACTCAATTGTACAAGAATGCCGCTAGTGGAGAAATTACATTCTCGAGAAGGAGATAGTCATTGACACTAATCATAAGCCTATGCAGTTCATGTAGACACAAGACAAATTGTAGAATGAACTCCATCAGAAGTGGTCTGCATACTTGCAACAATTCCATCTCAACATCAAGTATAAGATAGGGAGAACCAACCGCGTCGCTAATTGATCCAGGTGGATATCAGTGGCCACCCACCTCTTCCAGTTGGCTCACATACAACTTTCATCTTGGTAGTTATAGTTTTTATCTTCGCATTTTTTTTCTAGCTTTTTGGGTCCAAAACTTCTAGGGCCATTTTGAGGCCCTAAACAATGTTTTTTGGGATCGCAAAAATCAAAATTAAGAAAATATAATGTGTATTCCTCAGATAGACTTTTCCAATGGGATATTGTGTGCCTAAAATGAATATTGAATGCAAAATTTAAAACCTCGAAAAGTTGATGTACCAACTTACCCCATCGGGGCCCACATGAATTTTGGTGCTTCATCTTCTAGGGTTAGGTTTTTGGATGTCTAGGGTTTTATGTTTACTTATTGATGATAAAAAGGCCTAGAGGCCTCATTGTAATGTTCTCAAATGGATGCACATAGCCGCCACATTTCTTCTTGGAGATTAACTATCACCATTCGAGTAAGATTGTTTTCATTTTACATTTTATAGTTTCAAAAGATTTCTTATTTAATAGATGTTAAGTTTCATTGTATCTCTGTTATTGTTCTATGTATATCTGTGTTAATGTTATAGATCCATGTTCATTTCATTCTGCTCATAAATCCAAATCTCTAATTTTCTCATTCGACCTCCAATTGTAGCACTAACCATAGTGATACACTCTTGCAAACATAATACCTCTGGATGGCTCCAGCTCTATCAGAGAGATCTTGACTATTCCACTACCTACCAAATATTAGGCATAAACACAACTGTCACTAATTTCCATCTTCAAGACTGATTGTTGTGCCATCTAGGCCATCTCTGTGTCCCATAAAGTGAGTGAGAAAAGTTGATTTGTGAATCTCACTACAGTCAGGTGGCAAGAAACTTCGGCATAGAAAATACAGTGCTAGTGCTGCAACAACATTTCTATTGATGGAAACTCTGACAATATGTCACCAAGTATATTAGGTCCTACACGGCCTATGCCTTTTCCAAACTGACCATTAAGAAAGAAGGCATGTACAACCCTCATCCTGCTCCTAACAGGCCCTGGGAATCCATCTCAATGGACTACATGTCGAGCCTTCCTTCAACCAAGCAGGGAACTGACTATGTTTTGTGGTATTTGATTGATTTTCCAAGATGGCGATTATGGCCACCTCCAAGAAGAACACCACAGCGGAGGCGACTACCAAGATATTCTTCAAATGAGTGTGGTTACATTTTTGGATACCACAAACCATCATCTCAGACATGGACATCTGGTTCCTTATGAAATTCTAGTCGAGCCTTTTGTCATGACTGGACACCAAGCTCACCAAATACACGACCTTCCACCTACAAATGGATGGCGAAGCTGAGGTCGTCAACATGATGATCGTGCATATCTTGTGCATGTACAATTCCAAGAATCCTCACATATAAGATGAGATCCTTCCCTATGTTCAACACAATTACAACAGAGCCATACATAGCTCAACCAACCATAGCCCCTTTCAGGTGGGGTTGTGATTTCAACTATTGGGTCCCATGGATGTTGCACTACCCCTTGCATCCACACAGGAAGAATATTCCTATGCTCAAACCAAAGCTGACAAAGATGCCTAGTTCATTGAACGAATCCAACACATCCACCAATAGGTTCAGGATATTTTTCAGAATTCCAATGCCAAGTACAAATAATTCCATGATAAACACCAAGTGCCACAAAAGTTTTAGGTGGGCGATAAAGTTTGGTTGCATTTGCATAAATAACACCTTATAAGAGCCCATCAGAAGCTTCATCCACTCTGTTATGGTCCTTACACCATCACCAAGGTTGCGGGTGACAATGATTTTGAACTCAACATTCCCCCCTTCCTTGGCTTTCACCCAGTGTTTAATGTGGACCTCCTTTGGCCATACTTTCCACCATTATTGGACACCTCAAATATAGAAAAACAATTGACATCGATAGAGATCTACCCCGATTGAATGGAACATGAATCCACTGATCATATCATGGACACATAGATCAAGGGTACTCACCAACAAAAGCTTCAAATTTATCATGTTGTCAAATCAGGGAAACTCCTACACGAAGGCAAGTGGCTCACCCAGGGCCAAATTCAGTAGCAATTTCCTCATCTAATGGTGGAACTGAACGCAATGGAGGCCATTTATTCCTAAGAGGGGAGGATTGATCCAAGAAGATATCGTTTTCCACCCACCTCTTCTAACTGGCTCACATACAGTGGTCATCTTAGCAACTGTTTTCTATCTTTTCGGGGTCTAAACTTCTGGGGCCGTTTTGAGGGCCTAAACAACATTTTTTATGCTCGCCATAGTCACACTATATACAAAGTTAAAGTGTGATGAAAAAATGTATATTCCTCAGATAGACCTTTCCAACAAGATATTGTGCACCTAAAATGGAGATCATATGCAAAAGTTACAATCCCAAGAAGTTGATGTACCAACTTACCCCATCGGGGCCCCCATGACTTTTAGCGCTCCATCTCCTAGGGTTATATTTTTGGATGTCTAGGGTTTTATGGTTACTTATTGATGCTAAAGATGCCTTGAGGCCTCATTTTAATGTTCTCGGGTGAATGCACGTAGCCACCACATCTCTTCTCAAAGATTAACTACCACCATTTGAGCAAAATTGTTTCATTCTGCATTTTATAGTTTCAACAAATTTATTTATTGAATAGAAGTTAAGTTTTATTGTATCTTTGTTATTTTTCTCTCTATATATGTGTTAATGTTACATATATGTGTTTCATTTTGTTCCACTCATAAATCTGGATCAAACTTTCAGAAAATGGCTTGCAAGGAATCAAATTTTTGTATATGATATTCTTTTTCCGAAGAATCCCAAAAGTAGATAGCATAGTATAAAATAAATAACTCTGCTCCCTAGTGATAGTACTCTTTTCACAAATGAAAAATGACATATTACTGAAGGAAATGAAAGTAACCATAATGCTTATGGTCCACAAAATCTACGATCTCCAATTAAGGACATGAAAATTGTTTGATTTGTGAAAAATCCTGTTTTTGAAATCCCCCCTATGATATTGTTAAAATACAAATTCAAACACTGAAGAATTTTCAACTTCTTGAGATTTATTGGTGTTAAGGAGTTAGAATAGAGATCTAGGTTCATGAGACTTTGTAAATTTCCAAGTGAATGTAGAATAGAGCCTTGGAAGACATTTCTAGATAAGTTCAATAATTGGAGAAAATGTCTATATATTGAGGCATTGTAATTTTACCAATCTCCATGGACAAGGAAACTTATAATAAATTCCATGAAAAATTCAAATAGAAGTGTAGATTAGAAAGATTAACAATTTTTTGTGGTATGTTTCTTATGAATGCATTGTGAGACAAATCAAGCAATTGCACATTTTTATAGTGTTCTAAGTTAGTAAGGAGTCTTCTTGATAATCGGTTATGATGAGGAAGGAAAGTTCTTAGTTGTTTAAGGAGTGAAGGAAACTTCTTTCCAACACCACATATTATAATGTAATAATTTAGTGAAGGTCGGAAATGGATATTAAATCAATAAATTTGTGAGATTTGTAAAGAAAATAAAATCAAGTAATCTGTGAGATTTGTTCATAAAGAAAATTGATCATTCAACACTAGTTGTCTGGACAATTTTCCCATTAGACCTACTCTTTTGCCTTCTCGCTTGAAAAATAAATTATTAATAATTAACATGAATGATAGGTGGGAAGTGAAATTTCTTGTACATTTCAGCAGATGCGGTGCCAGGGAGGCTAGCAACACATTGTAAATATGGTACTAATGATTCGATTCAACATATAATATTACCTTACTATTATTACATGGTTGCAGTGTTTTTTTATTACCTCACACAAGTAGATCTTGTCCATTGTTTGTTTTGTCATTATGTTAATCATTTCCCCTAAATCAATCAAATTATTTTGGATTAATGTTTCTCATACGTACCCCCCAGATGGGGTGTCAGAGTGGTCATCGTGGCAAGAGATGGGCAAAGGAACTGGGCACCATGGCATGGAGCCACATGATGGGCTTGTGCCATAGCCCACCACCCTACCTGGAGTTTAAATGACCTTTATGGCGATACGAAGGAGCATTTACACAGCAATCCTTTCCCCTTCACTGTGAATTTGAATGGATCAGTTCAATATGTTTGTGATTCACTTCTGTTTGTTGTCCGCAGGGCTCATCCCGACGCAGAATAGGCTTATCTCTGTTCTTTTCCTCTGAAGCGAGGTAGTCCCTGTCATACTCCTCCACCAGGTGGCCTTAGCTTCCTCTACCAGTTGCACCGATCATCCAATGACTCGACCAAGGGGCAGACCTAGGCAGAGCTCCCCCTGGAAGCCTCGAAGGCCCTCGATCACACCTCCTGACTCAACCTCCACTGATTCCTCCCCTCCCCATCAGTCTAAGTCTACTCCTATCTCTTTGCAAGATCCATAGTTCAACTCCATGGCCATAATTCCACGAATGCCAATTTCACTCCTACGGCTTTCTCAAGACCCCCCAGTGAATCCTTCTAACCCCATGCCACTCCATGACCCTCTGGGCAACCTAGGCAGCGGCCCTTCTCTTCAAGGTGAGACTAAGAGGGCAGGACCTCATTTCCCTGATTCCTTTGATACGACGCAATTCAAAGATAGTCTGTCTATATTGCACGACCTAGATTTTGAACTCAGGTAGGAGGTGGCGGATATACATTTTCACCTACAGGCTACGGACGTAAAGGTGGTGAGATTTCTTCAAATTCTCGCATCCATGCATGAGGCTTTATTCTCAGATCCTTTCGAAACCAGTCCAATGGAGGACCCCGCGGCTGCTAAAGGTGAAGATCAGAACAAAGTGCAAAGTCTAGAAGAAATAGGCCGGAAGAAGGAAGAGTGAGAGGACGACATCAAGGGAGTTGCGTGCAATGAGGAAGATGGCAAGAAATGGGTCGACGAGGCGACATATATTGAGGAAGAGCCTTGGCTAGGAGACCTTCACGCCACATGGTCCGGCTACCTGCCAGGTGTCTAAGCTTTTAGTGTTTGCCAAGTCCAATCAAGATTTAGGTCTTAGAGGATAAACAGTCTGAATACTCTTTTTACTAGTTTAACTTATGACTTGTTTGACTAGTGGGTTGGATGGGCTGGTTGGACTAGTTTCCCCTGGCTGGGGCAGTCCAGTAACTGCAACTCAGTCATTTTTGTATTTTTCTACTCTGCTTCAGCTTTAGAAGGCTCTTAATATGCATGTACTTCTTATTTACAAAAAAAAAAATGTTTCTCATACGTACAGATCCACTACAAGGTTGCTTGGGTCCAAGTATTTAGAAGTGATGAGTTTTATGAGCATGGGATCAACAATTTGACCTACTACTTGGATAGTTTGAGGATTTTGTATCTTCTTCTTAGTATCATGAGGCATAATAAACATAAAACCTTTTTGTAAATGGATACATCATTGTGGATTGGAATAAGAAAATATTGGCATAATGATTTTACAATTCTCAAAGGAAGTCAAATTAGGGACAAGGTTGTACTATTTTGGTTGGTCTAATATTTTGGAAAAGGTAGATCAAATTATTTTTCCTGTTCAGAGGTTTTTTTATTTGGTCCAGTTATGTAAGAGGTGATTTTCACATTTTTTCTTCCTCACCTTGATTAGTGATAATCGATAGTGAGGGGTCTTCTGTATTCCTTCTCGAGCAAAGGTAGAGTTCATAATTTTCTATAAAACTTGATTAGTAAGTTGTGTAATTTACCATCTCCTTATTATATATCATTTGAATTAGTTTATTGTTGTGGTTTAGTGCATGTAGAGTAGGAAAAAATTTGTTGTTTAGAGGATGGCTGATTAGCATTATTTTTCATAGGCGATAAGATGATTCATTCTTTAGGTTGCCAATTTTTTCATGGTCTCCAAGCTTATTATTACATTGGCCATTATTGTATTTGGTTTTGGCATGATGACAATTTTTTTTCTTTAGATGTTGGATAATACAATTACCATGGAATTGTGGGTGCCATTGATCATTGTAGTGTATTTATAGTAGGGTTTGGAGGATACTAAATTGAGAAAAAAACATGATTCATTTGATTAGTCCAAAAAGAATAAATAATTAAACGTCAATTGAACATTATTGAGGATATTCATTTAGTATACCTTGAGGCATTTTACATGAAATACTACAATGCATGCTTATATATTTGCATTTTTGTAACATTATAACCCTCACAACCATGAATTGTTTTCTTTTCCTAGTGCATGTCTAGGCGTCATTCCCAGGATCATATTTACATCGTAGTTGCATTATGGGTGTGTCAATTTGGTGTCATGATACAATGCCAAAAAAATAAAAAAACAAATTTATTTCATTGCATCATGTTTTTGTTGGTCTATGTTTGGATGTGTGTCGATCTTACATTGAATGTGTCAAATGTGAGTCAATCTTATAAACATCGTAATGAACGTGCATCATAAGCATAAATGTAGCATCATTAAGTCAAAGTTTTAGCATCGTTCTTGTGTTATCCTTGTGTCTCTAGTAAAAAATAAAATTTCATAAAATTGTTATCATATTTGCACACTATTCTATCACCATTATTTTAGAGAGTTCCAACTCATTCTTGATGGGAGGGTTCTCAAAGAAACACATTGTAAATGTTGTACTAATGATTTGATTCAACATACAATATTACCTTACAATTATTACATGGTTGCAGTGTTTTTTTATTGGTGTTCTTCAAGATGCTTTCACATGTCTAATTTAAAATTAAATTATAAGAAGTTAAAAATAATTTATTAGATTTAGGTTAGAAGTTGAGCTAGATGATTTTGAAGTAAGGATGTCATGCTATATTTGGGATCATATGTTAACATCCTACCCAAAAATACCTGGTAAGCTTTGGGAAAACCTCAGTTAGTATTTCCCCCCATCCAATTGAGAATGACAAATCAGTATTGCATCTTCCCAGTAGGAAAGATGGAAAATGTGGAAATAGATGGTGTGGGAGTTAAGACCACAACTGATTTTGAGGTGATTAAAATCATGGGAGATAAGGATCCCTACCCTGCTCTACTCAAGATTGATTGGGAATATGACAACTATGTTACCATTGATCTAAAGAGGGACACCATGACGTTTGAAGTAGATGGGATAAAATTAGTTCATCCCTTAGATCCTTTTCTAGGGCCTAGATATATTGATCAAATGGACCACAATATGGAGTCAAAGGCCCTTGACCAATTACACACCATCACAGTAGGCACAAGAACAGATTACATAAATCATACTGCAGATGGATCAGTAAGTTGGAGAAGCATGCGGTCTTCTCATGAGGATTCAGAAGCAATGTTTGACAGTTGGAAACAAGGTTCGTATGAGAGATTATCAAGGTGATGCACAACTGTTAGAGAAATAAGATGGATTGGAATTAAGGTCAGAGAACCCCCTACATACAATGGTACCTCAGAGCTACGCATATTTCTCTCCATCATGGATGAAAAGATAGAGGAGGAACAAAGGTTATTTGTCCTTGATGTAGCCTTACAAGATACCCCCTCTAGATGGTGGGCCACCCATAAAGCCTAGATTATAGAGTGGGAGGACGCAAAAAAATCCATCGGATGTCGATTCCAGGGGAGGGATCGGCTAAAAGAAGAAATGAAGATATATTTCCAGGATGCACAACTGTTCGAGAGATGATATGACCCTTGGATGCATATTGAACATTTCTTAAAGTAGTGGAGAGTTGTGGAGGTACCCTCTCACCTATGGGTCCAGAGATTTTTTCATTCATTGGGGCCTATTCCAAGGGCCTGGTATATACATGAGGAGACCAGAAGACAAAAAAATTTTTGGCAGATCTTACAAGAACATTTTTGCACGGATTTCACCTTTAAAAGTAAGTATCCTAATCTCAACTGTCCTTCAAAGAATCGGGGAAATTCTTTTTACCAACATTTGTAAAAAGAGATAAAGTCCAGTAATATGTAATGACCATGTTCACTTTCTTCATTCTATTCTGAGTCTTGAAATTGATAAGATATTTGTACCTTATTGTAAAGTTGAGAGAGACCTAGAAAACCCTGACAGTTTAGAAGAACTTAGAAACCTAGACATTAAATAAACCAAAGGCAGTAGAGAGATTTAGGATACCATACCTAGTCACACCTGTAGCTCCGATAATCACCCACTGAAGTTGTGGAAAGTCAATATAGGGAGCTTAGAGAACCCTAAGATAGCTACTATAGGAGACTACAAGGATGAGCAAGCTATGAATGAAGTACATAATCTATTACGAGAGTATGCATACTTGTTTCTGAAAATGTTCTCAGAACTAAAAGGAATAAAGGGGGCCATGGGAGAAATGAAAATAGAGTTGAAACCCAACTCAAGACCTATGAAGGATAGACCATACTGCCTCAACCCTAGAATTAAAGAAAAGGTTAAGAAATAAGTGGACAATATGCTTGCAACATTACTTATTTTCCCTATTGAAGAAGCATAATGGATTAGCCCCATAGTTATCTAGAGTAAGAAAGGCACAAAATACATTCGGGTCTATGTGGATTACAAGAGTATCAATTTTTCATGTGTGCATTATTCATTTCCCACACCATTCAGTGGCCAGGTATTAGATCAAGTTGCGGGAAAATAATCATATTCATTTACAGACAGATTCTCAAGATATCATCAAGACAGAATCATAGAGGAGGACAAGAAGAAGACTACATTGATAACTGAATGGGGATCATTCACATACAATGCAGTTCCCTTTGGTTTGAAGAATGCCCCTGCAGTTTTCTCTTGAATTGTGATAGAAACTTTTCGAGAATTCATCCACAAGTTTGTAGAATTCTATATGGATGATTGGACAATGTAAAGCCTGTTAAAATATCATGTCAGTCTACTACGGTTAATTATTGATAGATGTCATGAGATTCATATATCTCTAAATCTAAGAAAGTGTATTTTTTGTGTACCTCATGGAAATCTGTTAGGCCATATTGTATGCAGAGAAGGAGTCCTGGTAGACCCAGCTAAAGTTGTGGTCATTCTGAACATGCCTCAAACTACAAGTACCAAATTTTTGCGCTCCACACTGGGACATACAAGATATTACCGCAGGTTCATCAGAAGATATGCAACTATTACAACACCCCTTGAGAAATTGTTGAAGAAGTATAAATTGTTCCATTGGATGCCTGAGTGTGACAAGGAATTTGACAATCTCAAAGAGAAACTAAGTAGTGCACCGATCTCGATATTTCCAAATTGGGAAACTGAATTCCATGTACATGTGGATGTATTAGGCATCTCCCTAGGAGCCATTTTAGCACTATCACAGGAAGGAAATATGGACCACCCTATTTACTTTTCTAGTAGAAAACTATCGCAAGCTGAGCGCAACTACACAACCACTGAAAGGGAAGGTTTGGCTATAATTTATGCATTTCAAAATTTTAGACATTAATTATTAGGCTCTCATTTCAATTTTTTCATTGACCATTCTGCATTGGAGTACCTAGTCAATAAACTAGTATTGGAAGGAATAATTTGCAGATGGCTATTGTTGTTTCAAGAAATTTTGTGTGAAGTGATTGTCAAGCTAGGAAGATGCAATGTAGGTCCAGATTACCTTTCTAGGTTGGAGTCAGGGGAAAGTGGTGGAGAAATGGATGATCATCTCCCATATGTATACATGTTCCGGATTGAGGCCATTCCAGAGTATCTTTAATACATTTTTGTCTTCCCTAGTACAGGAACTTACCCAGAAACGCACCTCGCAACCCAAAAGTGACATATGGTGGTTCACGCAGTAGATTATCAATTAATTGTCGGGCAACTTTACAAATTGGGTCTCGACAACATCCTTAGGAGATGTGTCTTAAACCATGAAAGGAACGATATCATGTGGGAATGCCACATTGGATTTGCGGGAGGACATGTTGGAGGCAAGGCCACTTCACATAAGGTACTTCACATTGGGTTATGGTGGGCCACATTATTTAAATATGCTAAGGAATATGATAGATCTTGTGACACTTTCCAAAGAGTAGGAAATCGTCTCGCAGAGATGAATTAGCCCTTCAGCCAGTCAAAGCACTTTAAGCATTTGAGAAGTGGGATGTTTATTTTATTGCACCGATCAACCCTTTGGCTAAGAACTCAAAGCACAAATACATAATTACTACAACTGATTACCTTACAATATGGGATGAAGCAGAGGCATTCCAATATTGTTCTATTGATACAACTGCTAGGCTTATCTTTGAGAATGTTATCACTCGGTTTGGATGTACTAGAAGTATAACCAGTGATAAAGGTACTCATTTTATCATTAGTACAATTGCAGCGTTAACGATTGAATTTCTTATACAACATCATAAGATAATCCCTTATGGTATGGTAGAGGCCTTCAATAAAATTATGGAAAGAGGACTCACAAAATTATGTTGTGCAAACTGGGAGGACTGAGATGATAGAGTTCCAACAGTCTTGTGGGATTATAGGACTACCACGAAGAAGTTACATAGATACACTCCATTTCAGTTGTTCTATGGAAAATAAGTTGTTTTAACTATAGAATTTATCACCCCTAGTCTTTATATAACACAGGATACATACATGACAGATGATGAATCAGTTGTGCAGAGGATTGTAGACTTGCAAGAACTTGAGGAAGAAAGATTTTTAGTAGATTTTCATCAGACAATTGAGAAGGCTGGACATAAATATTGGCATTATAGAAATATTAAGTCCAATATATTTATGCAAGGGGATAAGGTACTCATATATGACAACCAATATAAAAAACATCCAAGCAAGTTACACATGCATTGGTTGGGTCCATTCATAGTATCGTAAATCCGACACTCTGGTGCAGTTAGGCTCGCGCAACTAGATGGTATCCTTCGGCCAAGATGGGTGAATGGTGCCCACCTGAAACCCTACATTTCTCATGCTTGAGCCAAAGCAAGGTTGCTCCAGGACAAAGGAGCATGTACAATAGTTATATTCTCATTTCCTGTAATTTCTTTAATTCAATTAATAGATGTCGGAGTATGCATTTAATATGCCATGAGATATATTATGTTTCAATCTAAACATTTCTTTTGCAAAGAACTCCTTACTCAGTCATATAGGATCGGAAGAGACATAATTACATTTAATGAAGTCATTTAATTTGATGGGGACACCCATTGTGGTCAGAGGGAGGACAAATCCAAGCTCGATCACAACCCATGTGCCACACACACCAAGTCCAACCATACACTTTATGAAAACCACCGTAACCCATAAAAATTTCCATCAAACCATAAAGGTGTGATACACGAATATTCCATCGGTATCTCCACCATGATTCTCAGCCGTTAAAAGTATAAAAACCTCATCTCTACCACATCCCTGTTAGTTCATTCATTAAAATCCCAGATCAGTTGATAGATCCTACCTATTATCCATCTCGTCGAACACCTAATCCTAAAAACGTGTTTATGGCCTAATAATGAGTATATTTATGTTCTCTTACAAAAATTATCCATCTATCCATTTATAATACCCCAAAAATCCACAAGAAGCATCACCATTTGTTGTTAGCTAGATTTTGAATTTCCTACAATTGCACATACCCTGAGATATTTTCGTTCTCTTACTTGCAAAGTTGACCCCAACTTACCCAGCAAATCAATACTTCAGAGATACCATGCCGAGTTCAGTAGGAGGCTAGATTTCAAATCCCAAAGAAGCAATCCCAAATGAACCATATGACCCTTAGATCAAGATATTCAGGGATGTTAAAGGAAAGACAGAGAAAGTAAAGCTCTTGGATCTGGATTTGGTAGAACAAGTGTTGTTCCCAAAGATGAACATCGACGTGTTCTGGGACTTGTATTTGGATGCCATTGAAGGCATGCAATTTGTCCCCAAGCCTAAATTTATCAATTTATTCAACTCTACAATCATGAACCTAAGAGACTTATCGGTCTTCGAGACCACTAGCGAGGTTGCACGCTGCACAAAATTCCTTATTAGCCGAGTACATGACATAAGTCTATGGCTTGATTGAAGGTATTTGATTCATGCAGATGACATCCACCAACTCATCAGCTTATCTCTCGAGGGTGAGGATGTTGCTAAAGGATTCCAAGGCCCAAGAAAGCACGAGAAAAAGAAAGGTGAGGTTAACCTGTATGAGAATTTCCACACACAGAGAGGTGGCCAAAAAACAAGGATTGGCCCAATTATCCCATAAATGGTTCAAATAGCCTGTTATATAATCACAAGCAAGGTCATGTGGTCCTATTACAAAAGTGAATGCATCCTCAATGCACTTTTTGTAGATGGTTTTTTATGCAAACGGGGTTGTATTCAACTAGTGTAGATATCTACTAGAGGAACTCCTGGTAGCATGTGAGCAAGCTCAAGAGAAAGGTGGAACATTTACATATGAGTACCTATTAATATCATTCTCCATGTGGAAATTGAAGCCACCCATGGGGAGATAGTTGGAATTAGCGGACAAAGGTCGCCTTGCCAAAATTTTCAAACCTTGGCACTCGAGGAAAGATCAAGAGAACGAGGAATTCAACAATGTCTCTTTCTCAAAGTGGTACAACCTACTCATTGATGAAACTCGATGATGGTGCATACACCAAGAGTTTTTGAAATTAAACACCCAAAACATTTCCTTTTGATTAAACCTCCACAACACTCTTATCTGGTCGAGACACATGAAGCTAGAAGACTTCCACTTGAGGTTTCTCCCCGTCTACCTGGATGAGGAAACATTTGACAAAGAATTCATGTCATGGACTGGAATCAAGAACAATCCATGCAAGTATGGCATGAAATACCTCTTGCCTACATAGCTCCTGAAGAAAAAGGGGCAGGAAGAAGGAGTAGGGCCAAGTTTTGGCCCAGCAGGGAAGAAACAAAACGTCCAGATGTTGATGGATTTAGAAGACGAAGAGGATGTAGAACCTATGGAATGAAAGAAGAGGACATTGGAGATGTTACCACAGGTAAATATGTCAATGAAATGCTCGGTGTTGCTTTCATAGGAGATCCACTAGTTAATAAACCCATGATAAGGCTTTCCCCTGTGAATATTCTAAAGCCCCAGCCGATTACCTCCACCATACCAAGATGTGATATCAGGTAAATATGTCAATGACATGCTCATTGTTTCTTTCATAGGAGATCCGCTAGTTAATAAACCCATGATAGGGCTTTCTCCTGTGAATATTCTAAACCCCCAGCCAATTTCCTCCACCATACCTCGTACTCAAGAAGATGCTCAAGAGACCCAAATAGTGATCAACATCTAGGATGATCCAAAACCAGATACTACTACATCCACAACCATAATCATTAAGAAACCCCTATCTCCCCTACAACCCCCATGGCCACTACAAGAAATGACCATGCAACCCAAAACCACTTCACCTGATCCCATGCAATTGGATCCCCTCTGAAATATTGAGTCAGTTAGTCATTGCATTTGTACCTATTCAGGACACTCTACCTTGAAAGGAGATTCAAATGTTTCCACTACTGCAAGTACCAAGCACTCAATGTCCTGTCTCAATTGTCAATGTTGAGATTTCCATCCATAGAAGCAGAATCCCAGAAAATGTGTTACAAAAAGAGGTAGAAGCACATAAGCTTCAGAAGGAACCTAAAACTACATCAGGGTAGAGTGAAACATATTTTCAAGAGAAACTGGAACAAGTATTCTATAATGCACGGCTATGTGCGGAACTGTTGTATCTTTGCCTTGCCAAGACATAAGTTTTCCCTCAATTCCTAGCAGAATTGATGGCTCAACTTGCACACCAAATGAAAATTAGATCCCTAGGAGAAGAACAGGTGGAGCCACCTTCTGCACAATCGATGGCGAGTGGAGTTCCATTGCAAGTTCGAGTAACCATGGATTCCACTCCTTCATCGAGCAATCTCGTGCAACTACCAACAACTGAGCTGGTAGGAATAATCAGAGCCTCAACTGAAAAAATAGAGAAGAGGATCCAACAAGCTGAAAGAGAAGAAAAATTATGGAAATAGGAAGGACTCATTGCACAATAACAACGAACACAATAGGAACACTCCAGGATCTAGGAATAACTAAAGATGGATAAAGTCAAAGAAAAACTCTCAGAGACTTGGACGAAGGTTAAGAAGACAGTGCCTCAACTTCCAGAGTCTAGCACAATAAGCGAGCCTGTGGATTATATCGCGTTGATTTATGTTCCTTGGTCAAAAATGGTAGAAAGAGAATATATCCTTGAAGCACAACTATGAGACAACAAGAAAGAAGTTGAATTGCAACCCAAAAATATATGAGAGAAAATGGAGAAGATTGTCTTAGAAGGGAATACTGCAAGAGAAACCTTACACAAATAGATAGTCAAATGCACCAAGATATTCAGAGAGGTAAGAGATTAGATGGGAATTATATCAAGATGCAACCACACATTAGAGGAATTACGTGCAAAAATCCAATCACTTGATACAGAAGTAGCCAACACCCTGGATCCGCTAGAACAATAGGCGAAGTTCAAAAAAATCCAGCAAGCGGATAATGAGTTGAATGCATTATATGAAGCAAAAACAGTTTCTAAGAAAGAGCTATGTGAGTTTCTACTAGAAGTTCAGACAACATACCTGCAGACGCATCAAGTCGATGTCATTGTTGACTCTGAATGGAACTCCTTATTTTTTTCAAAGCCAAAGGAATGAATCACAGACACCACTCAACAATTTGTTAGTGAAGCTTCACTGCTTAACAAAAAGTGGTAGGATAAAGTGGATAACTTCCAAGAGGTCAAGAAGAGAGCACTTGAACTTGTACCTGAGTTGGTCCCTTCATTTGAAGAAGAGACACCAAAAACAGTTGAAGCCAGAAGTGAAAGCAACTCAAAGCCAAAATAAAACAAAGAAAAACAAGACTACCTGGAGACCATAGAAAAGATGAATACTTGAATCGTGGTGAGTCAAGGATTGTGTTCAGAACCAGTTGGGCCCTTTGTTTTGTTGGTTAAAAGTTGCGCACAATACGTTGTAGCTTCATTTTGGAGAATGGAAGTTGCATAATTTGTTGAGAAGTTGGACAATGCATGAAAGGAAGAAACAAAAAATAGTTAAAGGGACAATGCAACATCAGTAAAAAGATCAAGAAATGAAAGAACTCTTTATTTCTTAACCAACAAGATGGAATTATAGCCCCCGGGGGGCAGCTCAATTGGCAAGTGTCGTGATATAGCGTGTTATGTTCGATGAGGTTCCAAGTTCAAATCCCCCTGACTTACCCGTGCCTGCGGAAGGGGCATACGTATGGCACCTGGAGGTTATAGTGGTAGCGGTCGGA
>JZKD02S1973244.1:367051-379044 GCA_000966675.3 Picea glauca | reverse complement strand
ATTCCGCCAGCATAAAAAAAAAAAAAATATATGGAATTATATATAGTAGACCGATATGATTGTAATAGGGTAATGAATGAATGAATAAAGATAGGATAATAGTGAAGGTTCATGAAAGGGTTGTAATGTCATTATTTTTGTATGTTAGACCAAATCTATTACTATTCCTGTTGTTGAATACTGATGTTATGATGAGATTCACTAATGTAATGGGCCAATACTATAGTATAGTTGAATATGGAGATCTATGTGAGAACTAGACATACAATGTATCAGATTTTGGTATTATTAATATAAACAGAGGCCTAAATTTTGAATCTACATATTGTGTATTTAGTATTAATGCATGAATGTAATGTTGTTATTTATTACCTTTATGGTTGATGTACCTAAATGTGTCTTTATGAATGGAAACACAACTCTGTCTCTTTATTTCCCAGTTAGGAATTCTTCAATATCATTACATGTTTAGTCTATTCCGTGCAATATTACAGTGAGCCTTGATACCTTAGAGGTCTGTGTAAGTATCCTCCTTACCCATCCCTCTCTTTCATGTCTCGGTTGCACTTCTGGTGAGACTTCTTCCCTCCCAGGAAGATGAAAAACCCACCGCTCTAGAATACTTCAATACCTTTTGTTGGTAACCTAAGAAGGACCTTCGTATGAACACTTTTGTGCCAACACCATGCATATACCATGGGTCAAGAATACTACTTGCAAGTTCCTCTAAAAATGTACCAAGCATGTAACAATAATGTGTCACAAACACTACTAGCAAGTGCCTTTAACAATGCACCAAACATGTACCAATCATGTATCAACAAGTCAAACTATGGTTCATCAATATGTACCAACATCACCATACCATACACCTCATGTATGTTCCAACTCATCAACTATATGTACCAACATGTATCTCAACCATATACCAAGACATATGTAATATTACAGATATAAAAAATATGCAAAACAAAAATAAAATGCTAGAAATGGCAGATGAACAAAAATATAACCAGAACAACACCGCAATAATACTGAAATGATAATAGAATAACACCAGAAAGATCACTTCGATTACTGAGAGCAATGTTCATGGGCCTCTTCGAGGGGGTAACCTCCAGTCAAGTAGAGCTCTATTACATTAATATCCAATCTAGGGTTCTCATACCCTCGACTCCTATTTATACTAAATATGTCTATCAATAGAACCATCTAGAGGAAGATCCTTCTAGAAGCAGAATCTTTTATTAGGTCTTCTTACATTCAACTTATTATACTTTATTTCAAGGCCTTAATAATATTGACCTTTATTACATCGGAATACATTGTTCTACCTATGTGAGGGATTAAGTCCCTAACATGTCCTCCCCCTTAAAAACAGTGAGATGTGGAAATTGCTGCAGAATGGTAGCTGGTTCCCAAGTGGCATCTGCTGGAGTTGTATGTTTCCACTGGACTAACACTTCCTTAATGGTTCACTGACACTCAAGCTGGTCCAAAACTACTTGTGTCTGTAGCCAAATGTAACCTTCTTCATCCAACTTGGGAAGGTTGGTTTGAGTTTGGAGCTTAGTTCCAATCACCTTCTTCAAGCATGAAACATGAAAAATAGGATGTAGCTTAGAATGACTGGGCAAAGATAACTGATAGGCCACCTGTCCCACATGCTTGGGAACTGTATAAGGACCATAAATTTGGGTGCCAAATTCTAACAATTGTTGGACTTGAGGAAAGTTTGCTTGTAAGGTTGCAATCGAAGAAACACATGATACCCTTCAGCAAAATGATGTTAAGAGCGACCTTGATCTACTTGTTGCTTCATGCAATTCTAGGCCATGAACAAATTCTCTTTGAGAGTACAGAGAATAGCCTCACAAACTGTAAGAGTTTGGTCAACCACCTGGACCTTTGAGACACTTGGTAAATATGAGAGAACTAACTGTGGCTTTTGTCCATATACCACTTCAAAAGGAGTCATGCGCATAGTTGTATGGTATGAAGTGTTGTACTACCATTCAACTAGGGGTAACCATTGATCCCACTGATTTTTCTTTTCTAATGCAAAACACCTCAAATATGTTTCCAAACACTTGTCGAAAAATTCCATTTGACATCCATTTGGGGATGATAAGATGTGTTGAGATGCAATTGGGTGACTTGTAGCTTGAATATTTCTTGCCAAAAATTACTGGTGAAAGTTGGGTTGTGATCAGAAACAATAGAATGTGGCATGCCATAAAGCTTGAAGACCTGATCCATGAAAAGTTGAGCCATTGTGGATGTTGTAAATGGGTGTTGAAGTGCACAAAAATGAGCATACCTGGAAAGGCGATCAACTACCACCATGATGACTGATTTATTGCCTAATTTAGGTAAGCCTGTAATAAAATCTATAGAGATATCCCTCCAAATAGAAGGTGGAATTGGAAGCGGTTGTAGTGTGATAGGAGATTTGACGATTTCTCCCTTGTTGCGTTGACACACATCACATTCGGCCACAAAATTACGAATGTCTTGTTTCATACCATCCTAGAAAAAAGAACATTTGACCCAGTCATAGGTTTTGGTAAACCTAGAGTACCCAACTGTGGGTGTAGCATGAAGCTCATAAATAACCATGGATTTAAGTTTTGACTATTTACTTAAATAAAAATTGCCTTTGTATTGAAGCTCATCATGGAGCCAAGAGTACCCTGTGGAAACTGGAGAATTGGACTACAATTGTTGTATCATAAGCGAACTTTTGCGATCATGTATCCATTCCTGGTAAATGGCTTGGAGCCAATCTGGTAAAATGAAGGAGAGAGAAAAAAGGGAGCCTTCATCTTCATATTTTTGAGAAAGTACATCCGCCACCACATTGTCTTTTCCTTTCTTGTAAATGATCTCATAATCATATCCAAAGAGCTTAGTCACCCATTTTTGTTGCTCTGGGGAGGAAATGCATTGTTCCAAAATATACTTGAGGCTTTGATGATATTTCTTAATTTGAAATCATTGCCCCAATAGATAAGGGAACCACAAATCAATGGCATGCAGAATAGCCAACATTTCCTTTTCATAGATTGATTTTCCCGAATTTCGTTTAGACAATTGTTTGTTGGTAAATGCCAAAGGCCAACCCTCTTGCATAAGGACAACACCAATACCTTTCCATGAAGCATCACATTATAGGAAAAATGTCTTTGTAAAATTAGGAAGGGCCAGGACTAGAGTGGTGCACATGGCCATCTTCAAGGTTTGAAAATCCTGAGTAGTTGTTGGAGTCCAAGTGAAAGAATTATTTTTAAGGAGTGTAGTGAGAGGTGTTGCAATCTTTCCATAATTCTTAAAAAACTTGCGATAATAACCTATTAAGCCCAGAAATCCTCCCAAGATTTTAAGATTGTTTGGGTGAGGCTAGTCTTGCATAGCTTCAATATTTTTAGGATCCACCCTGATTCCATTCTTGCCAACAAGATGACCCAAGTACTCAACTTCTAAGGCACCAAAATCACATTTAGATTGTTTAAGGAAAAGTTGGTGTTGAGAGATTAGATGGAGAACGCGGTCCACATGAGCAAGATGGCATGTCCAGGTTTTTCTATAAATGAGGATATCATCAAAGAAAACTAAGACAAAATGATGGATAAAAGGGAGAAAGACATGATTCATGAGGCTTTGGAAAGGGGAGGGGGAATTACACAAGCCAAAGGGCATGGCCAAAAACTCATAGTGGCCCTCATGAGTTCTAAAGGTAGTCTTAGGAATGTCTGTCTCTTTCATACGGATCTAGTGGTAGCCAGAACGAAGATCCAGTTTAGTAAAGAACTGGGCACCACTCAATTCATCCAAGAGGTGATAAATCATAGAAATAGGAAATTTTTCTTTAATGGTGAGTTTGTTGAGGGTGAAGAAGTCAGTACATGCACCAAGAACCTTCTTTCTTTAGGACCATGAACACAGGATAAGAGTAGGGGCTCATACTAGGGTGAATAACACCTTTGTTAAGGAGTTCTTGAACCATTTTCTCAATTTCATTTTTTTGAGAAAAGGGGTGACAATAGGGACCAATATTGGGAGGGAGGGTTCATGGGATAAGGGGAATGGACTGATCATGAACACCATGGGAAGGAAGGAGTCCCTGGGGAGTGGAAAAGACCACTTGATGTTTAGAGAGGATGGATTGGAGGTCTTGCAACACAGAGGGTGTCTCAGTTTCCTGTATGGCATGGAGTTCGGAAATACTGCCAGAATGACCATTTTGAGCATCTTTTCCATGCGATGGGAGCTATTGATCTCCAGTGAACAGATGGTGATGCCTTGGAACTTATATTTTTGACCCTCCTAGTTGAATTGCATGGTTAATTCCTTGAAATCCATGAGAATGGGGCCTAAAGTCCTTAGCCAGTCTGCACCCAACATAATGTCACAACCCCCCATGTCAATAGAAAACATATGAGATTTTAGGTGGTAGTCACCAATTTGGAGACACACATTTTCACAACGCCCTCTACATTTTATGGAGCCTCCATTAGAAATCATGACTTCAAAATTATTGACTGCATGGATATAGCGATGAGTTTCTTGGGCAATGTGGCGATGAATAAAATTATGGGTGCTACCACTATCAACTAGAATGATGACCTTCCTATGCTTGATGTAACCAATTATCTTGAGGGTTTGGAGAGCAGAGAAACCAGTGAAAGAATTTAGGGAAATGATCGATTCTACTTAGGGAGGGTCTGAGGGAGGGGTTATGTCCATGGTTTCAGGTGACTCAGACACAAGGGGAGTTTCAACATCCTCTTCCAAAACATCCTCCGAGATGGCCATAAAAATCTTTTGTTCCTTACACTTGTGGCCTAGAAAATATTTGTCATCACAATTATAACAAAGGCCTTTGAGTTGGCATTCAACCATTTCAGCCCTAGTCAATTCTTGGATCTTTAGTGGAGGAGAGGGAGTAGTGGGATTTATTGGTTTAGTGCGAAGAATAAAGGAGGGTTTCCGGTTTTGAGAAGATACAACTTGTTGTTCTTCTTTAGCTCTTTTAGTATCCTCAATCCAACTCTGAGGCCAATCCATGAGGACATGGGCACGAATCTCATCATTGAGGCCACTGATAAAACATTCTCAGAAAAAGGCATCAAACATGCCCTCTGTCTGAAAAGACAAGTTATCAAAAGAAGATATAAAGTCTTCCATTGTTCCAGATTGTTTCAACTTTATCAAACATCCTAAATGGTTGGTGTCAGTGTCAAAGTGTTCATAAATCTCTTCCACAAAGTGTTTCCAAGAAATATACCCTTGACGAGAAGTTTTTCTCCATTGCCAACATTCTTGATATAGATGGAGAACACCATACCGGAGTTTGGGCAAGTCATCTGTAATGATGTATAAAGAGAAGTAATGTTCCATTTGGGTTACCCAACCAGTGGGATAGGAGCCATCAAATTTGGTCACATCCACCCGCGAAAGGCATAGGTCATGTTGAATGTGATGAGGCTGAGAATTATGGGAATGAGAGTAAGTTTCAGCTACGGTATGTGGAGGTGGGTCAGATAAAGGGTTATCTATAGGGATATGCAACTTGGTGCAGATCATCGAAATGACAGATTCAAGCTGGGTATTCATGTCTTGTTTGAGTTCCTTGATTGAGGTGGCAATGGAGGAATACATGGTTGTATTGATGGCGGTAGCATTGGCACTGAGTTGTTTCACTTCTTGTTGGGTCTCTGTGAAATTAGAGTGCAAGGTATTGAGGCAAGCTTCCAAGTCTTGGCTATGGGTATGGGCCATGATGACGAGGGAACCGAAACAGGGCAGGTGGGGTCAAAATTTTTTCTAAAAAATGATATGTATGAATGTGATAAGGGAGAAGAGATAAATCCAATGGAATAGGTCTCAAATAATGGTGCAAAAATTTCCAATTTTTTTTTTTTTTTACACCTTCGGAGTTATACTCCGATCTGAATAATACTGCAGTGATGAAATGCCCAAATGCTTAACCAAGAAGAAATGTTTAGTGATTTGGAAACCCAAACATAGTTGCACGGCAATAGATCTTGTCTATTTTAATTTTTTTTTGTTTCTGTCCCCAAGGGTTAGGTATTCAAGGGTTCTACAGACAAGGGTTTTCCACGTGCTATAGCTCTCTTATATACATGTGGGGTCCAACAGTAGTACTCGACCCAATATCTTAGGGCACTAACTAATGAGGCTAGATCATGCCCTTATCCATACTACCCAACTACCCAGGTACTAGAGAGTATCTTCCTGAGTGTTGTTCTTGGTGGCACTATAGTAGTTAAGTGGCCAATTGGTTTATCTAAAGAGGGCTTTAGGAAATCTAGGTTGATTCATACACAGGTGTTTTCTAATGCACTACCACCCGAAGGGGTATCAACAAGAGTTACAAGGGTGGCCAACAGATGCGCGCTTAAGAACCACTTGTATTTTCTGTGTGTATGAATCCCTCAACCACGGGTTTATGCATGTAACAATAGATCTTTGTGGCTTAAAGACATCGAAATACGTCTCTACCCTGGAAATAAATTTAACCCACAATTTTCTACCAAGGAAAGTGCTTTGATACCACTTGTAATATTCCATATATAAAAAGTATGCAAAACATAAATAAAATGGTAGAAATGGTAGATGAACAACAATTTAACTAGAATAACACCATAATAATACTAAAATGATAATAGAATAACACTAGAACGAGCACTTCGATTACTGAGAGAAATGTTCACAGGCCTCTTCGAGGGGGAAAACTCTAGTCGAGTAGAGATCTATTACAATAATATCCAAGCTAGGGTTCTCATACCCTCGACTCCTATTTATACTAAATATGTCTATCAATAGAACCATCTAGAGGAAGATCCTTCTAGAAGTGAAATCTTCTATTAGGTCTTCTTACATTTGACTTATTCTACTTTATTGCAAGACCTTATTAATATTGACCTTTATTACATCACAATACATTGTTCTACCTATGTGAGGGGTTAGGTGCCTAACAACATATACCAATATAACCAACAAAATCCCTCTATCAATACATCACACAATACATGATCCACATACCATAAACCATTACATCAAACCATGTGCCAAAACTTCACTGTTATGTAGCCTAAAGTTTGTACCAATTATATATCAAGATGACTAACAAAATCCTCTCACAATGTACCATAATATATTCTAATAACACTCACACATGTACCAGCCATGTACTACAATAGATCTGCTTCAAACTAACCAACAACTTCACTAGCACTTCACAACCAAAACCCCTCAACCATGTACATCAAATGCCTCCAAGACATACCTTAAGCATGGTCCATATCATCCAAGATTCAAGCCTTAAAGAAAATACATAAATGACATACCTTTACTCATGAGAACATATGGAATGCTGACCTGAGAACTTGCTTGAGACTTTACGAACTTGGTACTAACAACCACTCAAGTTTTTCATGATATTTTTCAAGTGTACACTACCTTTTCATGTACAACCCACATATGTTTGTGTTGGCAGCCAATTCACATTTTTCCACTGTCTTATGAGCTGCCTACACCAATGTTTTGCAAGCATCAATTTTGCGCCGCAGTTTTGAAATAATGACACTTTTAGTTTTTGCGACACTTGCACATCTACCTTCTTTTTGTTTTCACGACTGTGAGCGTGAAAACTTAGTCTTTCGAAGTCGCATTAAAATCATTGTTTGTTGTCCTTCTTGATGATATTCCCATTGCGCTTACTTTTCACTTATCATTACACAATTGGTAAATCTTTTTTGATTTGTACTTGTTGGCCATTCTCGGATTGATTGTGTGACTTTGTTTCATTGAAGGTGTTATGCATTGGTATTGGATTTATATGTTCTTTGGTTTGATCTATTTTGACCAGCGTTTTCATAAAGGATACATAGGTGCTGTGGTAAAATCCTTCATAATTATATTTTAATATGATACCTATGTTCCTGTTTTCATAACTATTGGCATGTTGATTATATGTTACAATACATTGGCACATGGTTAAACCTTTGATGTATTTCATTTGATATTACACCTAGCTCAAAACTGCATTGGCGCATAGGTTAAAATATTGACATGAATTGTTACAATACATTGCCACATGGTTAAAACATTGGTATTGGTTTCAATTTGTATGTTGGTGTTTGAAAACTATGGCATAACGTTGATTGCGCGTGTTGGTTTATACATTTACTATTGGGTTCATTAGTTGGGCAAGTGACATGATGGGTGAACTATACTATAGTGAGGTTGAACAGCTATGAATGCCGGCGGTGGTACTATTGGAAATAACTAGTATGCATGGCTATCAAATAACTCCACTATCCTCGCACACTTTGGAATTAACACATGTCTCCTTACCAGGTTACCCCTATTGATTTTTGGGCAAATTTCTGAGTTTTGAGTCCTGCGTATACCTTGACCAAACCCTACCCAAAACCCTATCCACTGTATGTTCTCTCCTAGCTCCTAAAGGATGAATTGAACCCCCATGGTGTTCAGAGTCGGTTTTGGTTTCATTTTTGCCAGAGAAGATTGCTTAAGACTACCCCTGTAATTTCCCCCAGAGTCACGTTTTTGCGTGAGCGATTCTGGGCAAACGGTTTTGAATTAGATCAAACCGTTGAAAACCCATAACCATTTTTATCCCCTTTACCTTCATCGTAGGAAGTTTCCTCAGAAAGTGAGTTACTACAGAGATCTATATCTTGTTTTACAGGTCAATTTTCAATGGCTAGAACATGTGTTTTGGGTCTGTGTGCATTTGCCAGAATGCTTATGACTTCTCCAGACCTGGTTCTTAGAAACTCTCTCACTCGATCTACCTTGTCCAGCCTAGTGCATCTTTCTCTCTATAAAACCCTTGATCAATCCTCACAAGTATGGATTTTGATATCATTTTTAACATAATGATTTGAATTCTCTCATTCAAATGCCTTTGTCATTCGGTGTTCATCTTGTACATTGTTTCACTTTGCTAAAAATAAATGGAATTTCATTTTGATATGTGATTTGATCATTCCCAGTATAGCCATCGATAGATTTTTATTCGATTTGAATGATTTTCGTTTGGATTTGATTTGTTGGTTTGCCTGATTGAGTTAACGAAATCAGTAGTGTTTGTTTTTGATTGGGTCTTGTTTATATCGGATCTGAACAAGAGATTTATGTGCTAAAATTAGCACACAACTGTGTATTAGATAGATATGATTTTTTGTTGTTAGATCATCTCAGTTCTGACTTAGTTCAATTTATTTCTTATGGATGGGTTTTCAAACGATTCCCTATGATTGAATTGGTATAATCCTGTATGTATGCAATGCATCCATATTAGTGATTGGCCTGATAAGTACAATGAAATCTATTAAACCAAAAAAAAAAAATAGCTCTATTAGTTTTGGATTTTAAAACGATTTTGCTGATAGCTGAAGTAACATAAGCGGTTGGTGTTGATTTTCAATTGGTTAAAAAACAATTTCATTACTGTTCAATTATCCAAAATAATGTTGTATACCCGAATTACTGAAAACAAATTAAACAGAGCATATCTATCTCTGTTATCATTTGATTCTGTTTGATTTCAAATAGTATAACAGACTCAAATTAAATAATTTGTTTTCAAGTGGCTATTGGATGTCAATTAAATGGAATTCTTTTAAAATATTTTCATTTAATTTCAATTCTGATTTTGTGTCTTATTTAGACTAGCTACAGAATCTGAGGATTCTGTAGCTAGGTCTATAGATTTAGATTTTTATTATTTTCTTTAACAAATATCATTCTAACTTGTTCATTTCTGGTCCTTTTCAGGTGAATTCAAATTGCATGGGATTTGATGGACAATCTAGAGGATATTTGGATGTTTTAGTTTTATTTTTATTTCCTAGTTTAGACAACTTTGGGATATCTTCCTAGATTTATGTAAATAGTTTTATAACTTCCACAGGGAGGTTTTACCCTATGGAAAACCTTTAAATACTTATTATTTTGTGTAATAAGGGGCATCATCGCTTGTGGGAGAACCAGGATAATGGATATCTAATAGAGACTGAGACAGAAATTGATGTTCTACTACAACTTTAGCTTTCATAATATCAATCTTTTGTTTCATGTTTATGTTATCAATTTGCATTTGATTAATGACTACTTTAGCTATCTTAATTTTTTGCAAATGATATCATTTAATTAATATGATCCATATCTGACTTCTTCTAGTATTTAAAAACATAGCAATTACTTGATTTAGTTTATGAATGACAGATTTCTCTTCTTCATCAATTGGATTATTCTATATAAGTCTTTGCATAACAGGTTTACCTAATTGTAGAGATTTATAAATCATATAATTGTTATGATTTTTATGTCTTGTTTGTCCTGTAAACAAACTTAAAGAGCATTGCAGCTATTGTTTACGAGAAGCTTCTGGATTATTCGGTGCGAGTTTCCTTCCTCCGACCTGCTAGCACAGTCATCATACACAGGGCAAATCTAGAGCATACTTCCAGGTTAGTTTGTGATTATTTTTGTTGATTTGATTAGATATATTTGTAGTTTAGATTAGTGATTTAGTTTAGTTATTTTTCTGTTTTATTTTCTGTTCATAAAATTATAAAAATCAAAAAATAACTTCCTCTGTCTTAGGGAAGAATATCATTGAGTTTTCCAGGTTTTAATTAAATCTGTAAATTGTCAATATTGTACATTTTGTGAATAAATTATATTACAGTTAGTAGTTAGATAGTAAATTGGTTAGAATTAGTATAGTAGTAATTAGTAGGTTATATATATAGGATAGTTAGATTAGTTTAGTTTTTTTTAATAATTAGTTTTAGTTTAGTTTGTTTAGTAGTTAGTTTTAATTAGATTAGTTTATTAGTTAGTTTTGTTTATTGTTAGTTAGTTTAGTTTTATTTATTTATTTATAGTTAGATTAGTTAGTTTAGATTAGTTTTCTTTCGTTTTCTTAGAACCTTAGATCGGCTAACGAAGCCGCTAAACCCATCAGGGTGGTTCATTCCAAACGGCTTGGGTTATTAGACAACCTCGAACCAGTTCCACTCTCTCAGTTGACGAACGGTCGATTTTACCCGTCAACAAATGGCGCTAGAAGGAGGGCCGACTGACAAGATGGCCTTGTAGGAGCCTTTAATTCAAATTTATTCAATTTCCCTCATGGCTTCCCAAATCACTATGTTGGAACACGCTTTCAACTTCTCATTACCCGATGTTCCCACCGAGACAGTCTCTTACTTGTCCAAACTCAATTTTGATGGTGAAGGCAATACATCTACTAAAGATCACCTTAACAAGTTTTGGTGCAAGTGCATCAAACATGACATCTCAGATTTAGGAGTTTCATGCAGACTTTTCACTTTTACTTTTAGAGGTCGAATCAAACAATGGTTTGAATCCTTTCCAGCATGTGGCATTTTTTATTGGTTTCAATTTGTAGATGAGTTTCTAGATGCTTTTGAAATTTATGATTTTGATCAATTATGTGAAGAATTTCATACTTCGCTAATAAACGACGATTCATCTTCAGAACACTTTTTGACAAGAGTCTATCATATCCTCTGTAAATTTAACCTCGATGACATGTCATTGGCATTAAATCTCTTCTATGATGCTTCCATCCCTTCCATTCAGTCATGTTCAATCACGAATGAAGAACCAATTGCAAATCCTATCACTCAACTGTAAGAACAGTTTTCTTCACAAGAAGAGAAAAATTCTTCCGATAATGTTGAACAAGCCAGAGAGTTAGAATCTATTGATCAGGTTCTTATTGACAACCAAATTGGTTTTTCCTTTCAATCATTGTATTTTCATTCTAAGACTAGTATGGAAGATGATTTGTTTCTGGCTCAAGGTGAATACCCTCATTCTTGTAACTCATGCTCTAATCAACATTTAAAATCATTCATTGAAGAACACTTAAGCAACAAAAATCTTCTTGAATGTTCTAGTACTCC
>JZKD02S1973244.1:311399-347731 GCA_000966675.3 Picea glauca | reverse complement strand
ATAAATCATTAATACTTGATACCATACAAAAATATTTGAGTTTTTTATTCTTTTTGAAAAACACAAAAAAATGAAATATATAAAAACATTTCTTACCAATATCACCATAGGTGGAGCCTGGTGGAAAAGGCATATCTGGATCCCCTCTATAGTCGATCCCAATGTAAGAGTAGTCTTCAATGGCTATGACTTGTCGATGCCACCAAAAAAAGAACTCATCATTGTAGGGAGTTGGCACCCTACCATGTCCTAGCTGCCTCATCACATTGGTCCACCATGACATGGATGGATAATGCTATCCATGTGGAGTAATATCTACTCAAGGGTTCAATCCTGGAACTCGCTCAAATAAAAACTATAAAGAATGGATGCAAATACGTAATTTCTCTTTTTCCCTTGTTTGCAATCCGTCGGCTAGCTCTTCATGTTAGCCAGTAGTGAGGTACACTAGTCATAAAAAGTGGGTCATAAACACTCCACCACATAGAACATGAGTGGCCTTGATTCCTGGTGCAATGAGGCTGACCCTAAAATACATGTAAGTACAAGCACAACGATCTTTAAGCTCAGGTTCTCGATCACCCTGATTGGGAGTTGGCTCCCTACTTTATTTGTTCCTACAACATAGTGGGTGGCAATGTACTCCTCCATAGTCATACCACCCCCAACCCCTCGGGCCTTGAGATTCACTACCTCAGCTCGACGAGACAATCCTATGATAAAATATATGTCATCCACTTCAATCCTCAATGGTTTCCCATCGAGTTTGAAGGCCTCTGTCTCTAAATCCCAATAGTTTACTAGCAACTGGAGTAACCTCACTTGAGCCCTCATTCCTTTGAGAGCCCAAAATTTATAAAGGCCACATCTTTTTAAATCTTGTTGGGCCCCTGCATCCCTTCCCACTACTGCTTCTAGCTCTTTATGCTCCCTCTCCCTCCATTTAATCACCATCCTACAAAAGAAAAGGCATTTGTTTGAGTTAGATCCTTTCAAAAATGTGTTCACGGACTTGTACGTGGGCTAACATGGTAACGATCATCTATAGGTTTGCATATACGCGAGAAATATTTTATTTTACTGCATATATGGGGGCCTATATGTGACCCGATGAATTATCACCTGCATACGCCCTAATTTACATATTATTCCCTCTAATACTCAAAAAATGTGGCCTAAAATTAAATGTTAAACCATTGAAATTGAAGTAGAGGGGATGGGAATTTAATTGGTCCAGATGGTTTCTGATTCCATTGATCATAGCTCCTTCAATCGACACTTGAAGATCATGGGAAAAATGGACTAAAATGCATTATGTGGGTGAAAAAACTCGAATGGTATGGTAAAATGGTCCATTTTTACTATTAGTAGAATTTTTTTATCCACTTCATATAGTTTGTGCTAATTTTTTGACCTTATGGACTAATAATACAGTGGAAATATTTGGTTTTTGGTGGTTTTGTACGAGATTTTTTGTGGTTTCCACCGTCATACTTCCCGTTCATGTGTTTGGAAGGTATATTATTTCATCGGCATATAGGACAGGTTGTCACTCCAATTTGCACACTTTCATCATCCTATGACCATGATCCATACACCCTAGGTATGAACCCATTTATTAGAGACACATAACCTTCTTACTGCTACTAGAAATGTCACTATTAAGTGGTAGAGTCTTACCAAATGTGGGTGTCCTAGTTAGAATCTTTGTGCTATTTGGTGCCCATGCAGAAGCTATTCCATAGGATCAGGAGTTCCTTATAGCTCCGATATAACTTTGTGTTCGAACTCCATAATCTTACTCACAAGCATTCTGACCGTTACCTATGGGACTCCCCCCAAGTCTTGGTTAAGCTCTTTTTCGACTCTCTAAAAAATGAAAAGATTATCAAGTGATTTTTTCTCTTTCACACTCGTTAAATGGATTTGAAAGGACATCTATTTGGTGTAAGTTTAACCATTTTTTCGAACCAAGTAGACTACTTATGAAAAAGCAATACTCTAGTCACCATTGGCTAGAAGAGTTCTCCTGGGTATTATTTTATACATTTTTAGGCCTAGCGGACTATATCTACGAAAAAAGGACATTCTTTGGAGTTAAGTTGCAATCACATTCCATCATCCTTCTTGCAATATTGAGCCTATTTCTAGTTCCTTCTTTCTCGTTATAAACCTCTTACCTCATCAATTTGCATCACTAGCCAAGAAGAGCCTTTTTTATATCCTTTGCATCTTAACACCCTGTACCCTAAGAGGAAACATCCCCCTGAGTGTCCATGCCCCACATGCACTTCCTTGCATTAAGCATAGGTATGTTCCACTATTTGGAGCTAGTTTCTTACTCGGGACACTTGTTTCCTCTCCTGTATCATAGCATTTATGTGCTTATGAAAAAAAAAAAAAAGACGGGTGGGAAAAGAATATTATCTCATATCAACAACAGTCATGTCACCTTTGAACAAAGCACAAACATTTGAGTCCACTATCATCCAAAGTTTGGGTTTAGCATGACCTTAGGAAGTTGATCTTGTTACTTAGAGTTTACTCCTCCAAATGCTTATTCTTCCAGTCCATATGGAGAGTTTTTTTATTCCTCCTACATCACAAAGTTTTATCATCAAGTCTATGATGCCTGAGTTATCCATATGTCTCATGAGAATTTTCAAAGGAAGTCTATAAGCCTATGCTGACCATTTCTCAAAACTCTTGACTTTGCATGTCGGCTATACCCTCAGTGTATCTCAAAGTCATGTGAATCTGTAGTCCTACCATGCACCTGGTTCTACTTTCATTATGGGTAGGTAACCTTGAACCCAAAAGTTCACATCTCCTCATTGGTTGTTGAATAGGGGGTTTACCTTGTGTTCAACAAAAATAAATTTATTCACACATTGGGATTCATGTAGTGTCTTGGATTCCATTATCCTTATTGGTGGTTTCCTCACCTTTGTCGACGGTTTTTCTTATTGGCTTCTATTCAGAGGGTATCTTTCATGCACTACTTTCATTTGGTGCATGTGAGAGACACATAGGTTTTTTGGTTCATGAACATCCTATTCATCGGAGCTCCTCCTAATCATCAATCTATTTCTTTTTACCTCATGTTGATTGATGAGAGATTCCCTAATTATCTCCTTTCAACGAGTCTCTTTCCATCAACTTTAACTCATTTATTCTGGAAATGAGGCCTAGAGTCCTATGAGTACCTAGAGGCTTGCAGTCATCAATGGTAGGCTCTCCCACCATCAACAGTTAGGAATACATCAATGTCTCTTGATCGATGGATTCTTCAAGTGTTCAACCTCAACACCATTATTCACACTTGTAGAATGTACTCGATGCCTTGATACCTACTTTCATTATCGGTAGGTTGTCTCGCATCTGTTAATGGTATACCTTAATGACCGGTAATCAAATGAAGTCTCATTGTGTTCGACCTCAACTCCTCTATTCACATGATGTAGACTTTCACCTTCAGTAGATAGTGTACAATACCTCCAACTTATAGTAGAAACTTTCCTAATATGTTGTTGTATGTCATTGGAACAGTACCTATATGACTTCAATGATCATGGGAGATCAGATTGTACTTCATTGTATACATATATCTTCAAATTTATTTTGAGACTAGATTCCACTATGCCCTTTTCGTTACTATGACAACCTATGGAATATGTCTTATTTTTATTTCCTATTCATGTCCATGAACAACTATTTGGTATATTTCCACATGGATCTGCATTGTAATTCATATTGGTAGCCATGTGTACAAAGTCATTATGGATTATAATATTCTCATGAGTAACTAGCACTTCCAGTTGAGTCTCCATTACTCCATTTATGGGAATCATAATGTATTTCAACCATCTCATATACTCGTATGACCTCACACATTAGGGGGTATATGTTACAACAATTTTTTCCTCATTCCATGCAACTTGCTTAGATGGCCTTTCCATATCCCTATGCAGACTTGATGCCCCCTTTTGTAACTTCCAGAGCCAAAAAACACATTTTTCTACATATATGTGCCCTATCCATTAGACAACAAGAATATACATAGGTTTCTCCACTACAAGCCGTGCACATTGGGTTTGGTGCTCAAAACTAAAAATTATGTCGAATTTCCATGCCATGTTATGATATCCATGATCCTTGACCTTCTATATGATGGAAGTGCTCTAACTCATCCATTCAGTTCCATTTGAAGGTTATAAATTGAGCCATATCCAAGCCTTGAAAAAGAGAACAATTCAACTTTGAGAGTAAAGAAACTCTGGAGAAATTTCACTTCATATGGAGTCTGCATCCCTTTGTCCTTGAAACTATGAACCCCTTGTTCAGCCCCCAAGCTCTTCCTTTTTTTTGATGGAGAACCTCATTATCTCCTTTATATGAGGTTGTCTTTGGTGGCGAATTGAAGTGGTGGAGGCCCAACTAGAGGGAATTGGTTTCTTGGTTCTGATATGTGCCATTACAAAATTTTGTCACCTATATACTTCTACTGATTATTTTAATAGAAATACTCTTCTCTTGTCCAATTGATATCTTGCAAATATTTGAATTATTATTCCATGGGAATATTTGTCATGTATGTTAATGGATTATTCTAATATATATGCTAACACTATATATTGTCACCATTTTCTTGTGTATCTTGGTTGTGGAGGACAAGTTGCAGGTATAAAACTTTGAGTTGTGTGCTCAATGGTGGTCTTCATCAAACATCTGGACAATGTAGGCTCTTGGCCTTGTCTTGTTAGCATTTAATTTATATAGCATATTTGAGATTAGAGTTTATTTTTGCATGTCATTCTGTTTGTTGTGGTTTACCCCATGCCATAGATAGATTTTCCTCATAAAAATAGTAAATGTTGGCACAGGGGAAGACCCAGGGTTCGTCTCCAAGAGCGCACCAACAAGCCCTAGCTACTAGCCCTTTCGACAACACCTACAAAGAATATGCAGTCTCACCCAAAGCAACTATGAGGGGGTTGCAGGACAGAAATGTCTACAACCAAGGGGAATATCAAGTGGATCTAGTACAAAATAACATAGCATGCATACATCACTTATCAAGCAAGATCTATTGCTCACAACTATAGATCTGATCTACCATAGCAATGAAAATAACAATATAACAATGGCCAAGATCAAAACATCAATCACACATACGACACAAAATATGCATGGTTCACTCTCTCTCTAGGGCTACATCCACAGAATTTTGCTTATGAAATATTAAGGTAAAACATATATTTCTTGTTTGCACTCTCAGCTAGCAGATTTTCTTTCTTCTTCTTTCTTTCTCTCCCCTTCTTGCACACCTAGATGCAGGACTCAATCTTTGCACCCAGCTGAAGATCTTACAATACCAGAAGGCTCTCACACTTATCTCTTCTCTCTCACAATACAATAATCCCTCATCACACAATACAACTAGATCAACAAAAATATCATACCAACCTGACCCTGGTCCTCTTGACATTTATTTATATATTACAATCACTCACCAACAGCCTTAGGTCAAAACCTAGGTGTCAAAACCCTAGATACCAAAACCCTAGGTGTCTAAAACCCTAGATACCAAAACCCTAGGTGTCTAAAATCCTAGGTCAACTTGACCTTTGTTTTCTAGGTTTTTCCAGCCTGTCTTTCCTTCCTTCTCACGTAGTTCTCTAAAGCATCCAACGGTGGTTTTTTCCGCTTGTTGAGTTCTCCAAAATCCTTAATCCTTGCTGATCTATCATCCTTGATCTCCTCATCCAACGACTTCATTTTCCATACTTCGCTCCATCTATTCTTCACTTTTTCCCAGTTCAACCTAGTAACAGTCACTGTGTCCTCCCGCACATTTCACATTTCTCCTTTTCTTCCATAATCTTTACTTTCTTCCATAACCAAGGGCCAAAAAGACCTCAACACTCATTGTGACTTGTCCCGAGGCACTTTAGATCTGATCCTTCTATTTTACTTTAACTTTGGGCTACAGAATGCAGTGTTTACTTGATGCCTTATGCCTCCTCTCCATCCTTGTGCAGACTGTCTTTTCTATGTTTGGTACCTAGGTTCAACTACACCTAGTACCTAGAGCCTTTTCTTCCTGCTTCTTACTAAGAGTTGTGAGGAAAATAGTTGTCATAGTACAACTTCAACTGAATCCCATTCACCAAACCTTCCTTCCATTGTCCTTTCAATGTCTTCAACTGTGCATCTCCTCCTTTTGTAACATAGGTGATCTCATATGGCCCGAGCCAATGTGTTCTGAACTTCCCAGGATGTTTTAGGAACTTGTTGTCATACACCAGTACTAGATCACCTTGCTTGAATGCCTTCTTATTGATGTGCCTATCATGGTAGGCCTTTTCTCTTTCCTTCTGAACCTGTTGATGGAACCCTGCAAAAAACGTGTCTTCTTCCAGTTCAGCCAACTGTGAAAGTCTCTCGTGAATAGCACCAGTGTCATCCATGTCTATAAAAGCATCAATTCTTAAGCTTGATACCAAATAATCCATTGGGACACTAGCTTCAAGGCCATATACCAACTTGAAATGAGTCTGCATTGTTAATTTCTTACAAGTGGTTCTATAAGCCCAAAGTACTGCAGGTACTCTTAAATCCTATTCATCCCTGGTCACACTACAAATCTTCATCAATGTTGTCTCCAAGATTTTGTTGAATGCTTCAACTGTTCCATTTTCTTGAGGATGATAAGGTGTGCTCTTCTGATGGTGGACTGCAAATTCCTCAGTGAGGGCTTCAATTGTCTTATTGATGAAATGTGTGCCTTGATCACTCATAAGGATCTTGGGGCATCCAAACCAGGTTACAATGTCATCAAATATGAAGCACACAGTTGTAGTTGCAGTACAGTCCTTAACTGCTTTTGCTTCAACCCATCTAGTCAAGTATTCTATTGTAGTCATGATGTACCTTGCTCTTGTGCACTTTCCTGGTGGGTTTATGGGTCCCACAAAGTCAATGGCCCACTTATCAAATGATTGTAGGGTCAAATGCGGTGCTAATGTAATTTCATCTCTTCTGGATGGTTTCCCAACTCTTTGGCATACATCGTAGGCTTTGGCATAATCTTTAGCATCTTTGTGTAAGGTAGGCCACCAAAAGCCGGCTTTCCCTACGTTCCTCCTATGATGCCTTCATGAGATTCTGCAAGGATCAATGGTTACTTTGCCTCCATAAAACACCTCCTTAATATCTCATTAGGTCCCATATTTTATAGTTGTTCAGCTATAAGTGAAAAGTTTGTAGTGTGCACCACTAGTTGTTTCTTCTAGGGAATTGTATACTCACTAGGTTCCATTCCTATTGACAGGAACTAGAAAATGTCTGCAAAGTGGTTAGCGATCACTCTAATGGCTAGCAGATGTGCATCTGGTAGTGTATTCTCCAAACTGGTTGGCTCTTCTCCATGTTCCAATATCGACAAGTGGTTAGGACCTTTGTTCATTCTTCTCGATTTAACCACGACCTCAAAGTCATATTCCTGAAATAGTAGCAACCATATGCATATTATCCCCCCCAACACTGGCTTGTTGACTAGGTACTTCAATGCAGAGTGATCCGTAAACATTTTAAAGTGTCCTCCGAACAAGTAGTGGCAGAATTTCCGCAGCACATACACCATGGCTAATCCTTCTCTCTCTGTAGTGGTGTAATTAATTTCAGATGTAGATAGCTTTCTGCTAGCAAAAGATAATGAATGGTCGATATCCCCTTCTCTAGGTTGTGCTAACACCACTCTTAAGGAAATAAAAGATGCATCGAAATTCACATGAAACTCCTTGCTCCAATCTGGGAACACCAGAATAGGCGCAGTAACCATCTTTTGTTTCAGTGTGTCGAAGATATTCTAGCATTCTTCTGTCCAAATAAAATGAGAGTGTTTCTTCAAAATATTCTCCATTGGCATAGTAATCTAATAATATCCTTTGATAAATTTCCTATAATATCTAGTATGGCCCAGCACAATGCGCAATTGTTTGACCGAAGTGGGTGGTGGCAAATCAACTATAATTGCAATTTTGGATGGGTTGACTAGTAATCCCTTCTTGCATACAATATGACTTAATAACACTCCAAATGGTGAGAAGAAGATGCAATTATTCAGAGTCAAATAAATTTGACACTGCCTGCATTTGTCCAACATTAGCCTTAGACATTCAATATGATTTTGCAACAAACTAAAAACAGACCAGTCATCAAAATATGCTTCTAGAAATTTATGCAAAAATTCTTTGAACGTTTCGACCACCACCCTGGAAAAGATGGCTGAGGAATTCTTTAATCTAAATGGAATTACTGTATACTAGTAGGATCCCCATTTTATGGAAAATGTGGTCTTATGACAGTCCTCCTTGGAAATTTGGATATGATGGTATCCTGAAAATCCATTTGTAAAAGAATATACCTCCTGGCCTCCCATGTTATCTAACACTTCGTCAGTGAATGGTGTGGGGAAAGGGTAATGCAAACAAGTATCATTCAACTTCCTAAAGTCTACACAGATCCATATCTCACTTGTCTTCTTGTCTTTCACCACCATAGGGCTGATCCACTCCGAATATTCGACAGGTTCTATAATCCCTGCTTCCATCATTCTGTCAAGCTCAATATTCACTTTTTCCTTATATTTTGAGTTCAATCTGTAGGTTCTTTGATTGACTGTCTTCACATATGGTTTCAAAGGTATTCTCATGTCTCCCATAGGTCCATTGATACCCTTCAAATCAATGAACTTGGTTGGAAACAAGTCCTGATATTCGTGCAACAATTCTGTAATCTTGTCAATGGTAGCAGCATCCCAATAATCTCTAACATTGGCAAGATTTGGTGTCTCCTTTATTCCAATATTGAATTTTTTAATATTGATTGGATGTCCAATGAATGGTAACTCAACTCCTGGTCCTTCCACATCCCTTTGGCCTTCTTTCTCTATGATGTTCACCTTCCTTGGATTATCGTCTTCATCGGCATTGATGTTGTAACAGCTCTGCAGTTTCTGGAGGGGCACAATCCATTCGTCATCTTCTTGTTCCAAAGGGAGGCTAGATTTCTCTTCAAATAATTTTTGTCTCACAATCTGTAATGATTGATCTACTAAAGGATATTGTTAGGACCACACAATGTACCTTTTTGCCCATACTTTTTTCCACTATTACACTCCTGATCACCCACATTTAAACTCATATTATCACTTTATCTTATTATTCCAAAGGTATACAACGTCCTTTCTCGTTACTATACGTTTAATCTGTTTTGAATAATATTTTACATCACTCTCGTACTTAACCATTGATTAGAAATGTATAAGTGTTGAAACAGTTCAAACTGCAGATTAACATTTGAGGCCTGTTGCTGAAACAACAATTCACAGAAGCTGTTACATAGTCCATGGTCAACAATGCTGAAACACAGAAGCTGTTACATGGTCAATGATGCTGAAACAGAAAAGTTGTTACACAGTCCATGGTCGATGATGCTGAAACACAGAAGCTGTGGTTGACGATGCTGAAACACAAAAGCTGTATACAGTTCATGGTCATGATGCTGAAACACAGAGGAAGTCATTACACAGCCCAGGACCGACGATACTGAAACACAAAGGAAGCCGTTACATAGTCCGCGGTCAACAACAAATCACACAGATTACTAACCATCACTGAGAAATGCTGAAACAATCAAGAGTGAAAATCCTGTGGCTGAAATAGCCTGTGATTTGCGATGACCGAAACAACATGCAGCAGCAACAAGAAACTATCACTCCAGCCATAATGGAAACACCTCATTCAGCACTTGTAATAGCATTCTGTTGCGGGATAATAGGATGTCCTATTCCAGTTTAGAAAATTCGATCTAACTAAGAATAGGGCTCAGATATACATCTGTAATTTTTTATCAATTGTATCGAAGGGGTTCCCTCTTTAAATAAGGGGGAAATCATCATTCGAGGAATCCAAGTTTTATGTATTAAGAAAGCTTCAAAGAGAGGGACGTACTTCAATTCCAGATTGTAATATGATACTTTGATAGATGAATAAAAGACTGTTTTGAACATCCTCCTCTATCCTTTTCATCTCAGGGGAATCTTGTGAGAAGGGAGGGCCCACCTTCTTCACAAGATTCACCTGTTAGTTTTACAGTGTGTTAGTGTAATTTATGTTTATGCCTTGATTAAATTTTGTCTTGCTGAAACACTACTTTTAATGAATTCTTCTTTGTTGAAACACTATTGAACTCTGTCCTGTTAGGAACTTTATTTTATTCAATGTTACATTATTTTCAGAATCATTTTAGTTGGCAATCTTGTGTGATGATTTTATAAGGTTTGCTAATCAGAGACTGGGTTAAGGGTCCCTGCTTAATGGAAGGGATTAGAAGGTCCTGTTCTCTGTAGAATTAGTTAGCTTTCAGTTGTTTTCACAAGTGTGCTAATCAGAGACTGGTTTAAGGGTCCCTTCTTAATGGAAGGGATTAGAAGGTCCTGTTCTCTATAGAATTAGTTAGCTTTCAGTTGTTTTCACAAGTGTGCTAATCAGAGACCGGGTTAAGGGTCCCTGCTTAATGGAAGAGATTAGAAGGTCCTATTCTTTGTAGAATTGGTTAGCTTTCAGTTGTTTTCACAAGTGTGCTAATCAGAGACTGGGTTAAGGGTCCCTTCTTAATGGAAGGGATTAGAAGGTCCTGTTCTCTGTAGAATTAGTTAGCTTTCAGTTGTTTTCACAAGTGTGCTAATCAGAGACTGGGTTAAGGGTCCCTACTTAATGGAAGGGATTAGAAGGTCCTGTTCTCTGTAGAATTGGTTAGCTTTCAGTTGTTTTCACAAGTGTGCTAATCAGAGACTGGGGTAAGGGTCCCTGCTTAATGGAATGGATTAGAAGGTCTTGTTCTCTGTAGAATTATTTAGCTTTCAGTTGTTTTCACAAGCATGCTAATCAGAGACTGGGTTAAGGGCCCCTACTTAATGGAAGGGATTAGAAGGTCTTGTTCTCTGTAGAATTAGTTAGCCTTCAGTTATCTTCATAAGTGTGCTGATCAGAGACTGGGTTAAGGGTTCCTGCTTAAGGGAAGGAATTAGAAGGTCCTATTCTCTGTTAGATAGAGTTAGTTTTCTATGCATTGATGCTTTCATGAAAGTGTGTTAATCAGAATAAGGTACTGGAGTTCCTGCTTGGGAACAGGGTCCCGTTCTCTGGTTACAGAACAGTTGTTCTTTCCTGTGGCAGTTGTTATTTTCATGTAATCTAGGTTCTTTAGATTAATCATCTCTTTAAGCTCTGCAATAGGTAGGTTGATTTCCTATAATTCAAGTCAAAACTTCAGTTTATTCAAGGCAAGCGTGATTAATATAGTTTCCTTTACTACAACTCTAAGTTGCTTTTGGAATTGAGCATATATAGTGCATGGTTATATTTGAAATAAACAGACTTCCCTGGGTTGACAATTTATGTAGCACTTGATTGTTTGAATTAATTAAGCAATTATAGTGACCAACAGATATTCACTTTCAAATAAAAAGGTGGTTAAAAAATTCAGAGTCATACCTTCCTAGTCTCTAGTGATGAGGCACAACTCTACTTGAAGGTGCCAGTTGATAGGGGTAGTATCCAGCATGTTAATGAATTTGTCCACCCAATGTTCTCGAGGGACATCGCTCCAAGCCTCTTGACATCTTTGCACATGGTCCTTTAGGAAGCCTCGACCTGTATTCCTTACTTCGTAGCTTTCTGCTTGTGCTGAGAACCATGCTGTCATCAAAGTATGATATTGTATCTAGTCTGTGATATTACTTTTGTGTGTCCCCCGCCATCTTGTTGGTGTGGCTTTCAGGGTCTCATCCATTTCCAACAATCTTTGTTGTGTTGGTACACTTGTTTCAAAGTCTGATAGGAAGGCTTCTAGAGGATTCACACCATCAAATGTGGGTCAGTTACTTACTGTTGTGCCGATCCAGTAAACTTATCTAGTTAATCTAGCACATATTCTTGTAGATACTTCATACATCTAGTTTTGCCAGTTCTCCAGTGCTTCTTCTGAATCTAATGAACATGTGATGTCGCTTTGACAACTTAGGTTCCCATCATTTGTAGGATTAATGTAATCATGTTGTCTGGTTGTTAATTTGTATATGTTTTCCAGTTTGTATGCGTGGTCTTCCTCTCTAATGGGTTTTGTGTATCGCTAACATTCATCTGGATCTAAAGGTGCAATGACCCTAAGGCCATATTTCTAAAATTTCATATGTCTCTTGTTTAGATCAATCAGAGTGGAATTATTGAAGGCCCAATATATTCCTAACAATGTTGGGTAAGGGCAGCTGTCATCAACAATTTCAATGACCTCAAAATATGCAAAGGTCCTCACTCCATCAATGTCCACAGGGACATGTTCCAATCATCCAAATGGGCTGACATCTTGCTGGTTAGCCATGAGAAGCCTGATAGGGGAATAGATTAGCTTGGGTTTTCCCATCAGTGCCCATGTTTTCTTCGTCATGACATTAACCTCCGACCCTAAGTCGAGGACCACATAGTCTATGTCATACTCTCCTATTTGAGCATTCAAGTGTAATTATTTATTTGTTCTTCTTCTTATTGCTATTTGGTGTACTTCCATATTCAGTAAGGGGTCTATCTTTCCTAGCTCGTATTGTCTAATCAAATTATTAAACATTAGCATTTTCAAATTCAACCAATCTACTGTATCTTCAAGACATTCTTTTCATGCAACAACATATTGGTTCTCAACTTCATAAAATGTAAAAAATTTCATCTGGGTCCTTTGAGGTTTAGTGGCCTATTAGGGTCTTCTCCGTGAGGTTCAACATATATCAGTTGTACTTGTGGATTTTGCTGGGGTCCTCGTCTTTCCTGAAGCTTAGCTAGCAGCACAGGACATTCCTCTATAACATGCTCAAAAGAGTTGTAATAACTGCAGGTGGTACAAGGGTTCTGACAGTCCCTTGCCAAGTGTCTGATTTGTGCACAGTTACAACAGATCATCTATCCTCAGCCTCATCCCATACCTCATCCTCGTCCTCGTCCTCTGAATCCACCGCGAGGGTTTAAGTTTCCTCTTCTTGGGGAGTTGTATTGCATAGTGTTTCCTTCTTTTGTACTTCGCCTTGGATCTTGTATATGTCCCTTAATCTTTCATGCATGATATCATAAGCTCTATAATCCCTATCATCATGCCCTACTGACTTACATAATTTGAAATACAAATTTGTGGGTGTTTGAACGTATTTTTTCATGTAATAGAACTTACCAGGGAGATGTTTGTTTTTGCATACTTCGCACCAGGGTAATGTGACTTTCTTCAAAGGACTTGGAGCTCCAAAGTCCAAGTATTCATGAAATAAGGGACAATGCTCCTTGTCATGACCTTCTGATTTGCATCTGACACACCAGATGTCTTCTCTTTTGTCTTTTCCCTTGTCTTTCTTCATATCCTCGACTTGTAGAGACAAACTATTTAGTTGAATCATGATTTGGCTTATAGCTGAGATGGATTCTCCCACAGGGGTTGATTCAAGATTCATGGAGATCTCCAATGCCTCATCCTACGAAGCAATCTTCTATAGCATCAGAGGGACACTGATATGTGGTAATAGGGTGATGATGAACCATTCCTTGTTCTGCTAATCGGGGATCTGAAACATTAATCGGCCTATTAGGGTCTTGAATCTCTGATCGAACTCCCAGACAGGTTCTGCTACCTTCTTCTTGATCTCTTTCAGCTATGTAATACATTGTGACTCTAATTTAGGTTTTTTAAACTCTGTAATAAATGCATTCTTGATCTCATTCAATGGCTTAGGCTGCGCAAGTGCTTGGACAAGTTTCATGTACCAGATCAGTGTGTGATCCCTTAGCGTAGTGTTGAACTGGGTTCTTTTGATAACTTCATCGGTGACATTTTTAATGTTCCATATGTCCTCACACAGGAGCCAGTGTTGATTCAGATCTTTAGATCCATATCCCCTAAAGATAGGGAGCCACATATCATCTTCCATAGAGTTTCCTAGGTTTCCTATCTGAGTATAAGCTGAGTTGCTAGTAACAACACTCTAAGGAGTCTGGTGGCTCTGACTATTCTGATGTCTTAGTGCTACTGAAACAACAGGAGGATTAGTAGTACTTACTTTAGTAGTCTATGTAGTTCTTGGAGTTTTTGTCTTGTCCTGGCAAAGTTTTTCAGCTTCCTCTTCCTCTACTTTAGGGGGTTATGAACGTTCTTCGCCTATCAGATGCCTCTTCTCCACTGTAGAAACCCTCTTCTCCATAGTTTTTCTTAAATAGGTCCTCAAGGTGAACCTCTTTAAATACTCTCCCATTGTGTGTATGTCCATCTTTTGTGTCACTTCCGCTGTCTGAATTCTTAAACATTAGCATTTTCAAATTCAACCAATCTATTGTATCTTCAAGACATTCTTTTCATGCAACAACATCTTGATTCTCAACTTCAGAGAATGTAAAATTTTTCTTCTGGGTCCCTTGAAGAAGTATCTCTCAGCTTGGCTATATGACTTGACTCTGTCAACAACAAACTCGGTGATATACCCTCCAATGGTTCTATCAAACCAATGATCTACTTCTCTTGATACAACGTTATCAACTCCATTGACCCTCTTGATCAATGTCTATGTTCAAACAACAAGAGGTCTAGATATGATCTCGAACTGGGTAACGAATAACCTAGATAACTACTCGTATAGCTCTTGATGGATCCCTCCAAAGAAGATCTCATGTATGTTGATAAAGATATATTTCCCTAGCCAATCCTCTATACTAATATTAGGGATTTTGTTTTGGGCTTCAGTGAAGTCCTTCTCTTGCTCCTCTATCCACTTTTGAATCTTGGTCTTTGATGGAAACAACTTTGACATTCCCTTAAAATATTCTTGTCCCAACAACAAAACCATTTATTGGAATAGGGGAAGACTGTTGGGTATGTGTTATATTCTTTGCACGAGTAGTAGTGTCACCTACCTCGAGAAACATGTCATGTATTTAGGTGGTTTTTTGGCACATGGTTTTTGCGGATGGTTTTCTCTTTCCGGTTAAGGAATTAGGATTTTGGAATGATCCAGGTCATTAAGTTAGGGTTTTGGATGTTGATGGCTCCTATATGTATATTGTATTCTAAACAATGCAACACAATGAATGAATATAGAATATGTTGGTTTTCCCGATTTGGGTTTCCAGGGGAAAAATCTCTGTGTAATGTTTGTATTTGCCATTGTATATTTTTTTTTTCTTTTCTAAATATTTGTTTGTAGTAGATATTGTACAAGGTTAGAATTTACATTTGGTATCAGAGCTTTATTAGCTTCAAGGGGAGGCCTTTTTGGTCAAGGGTTTAGCTCAGGACTATGATATGCCTTGTTATAGTGGGAGATCTACGGTATTGTTTTTCAGGTGAAAAGAAATGGCAAGAAATTCTGTAATGTCCCCAAGGCTGAGACCCATTATAAATATTGGTTATAAAATGAATTGTAAATATGTTTTATAGGCTGGTGAGCCAAGTTTTTATAAGCTGGTGGGCTTATGTGATTGTTAGGCCAGAGAGCATAAGGGTTGAAGTCCAAGAGCCTGATTTTGTACATGTATCAATGAAGAACATTGATAAAATATAAACACCGCCATGTGTAGACCGACCACTATGAATGAGTGATGGGGGACTAAGCTTCCACGGAGTGGGAAAGGGATTAGGGGATGGAAGGTGGGAAGAGGGGCTAAGTGTTGAGCCTAGGGGCTAAGCCTAAGGGTTTAATCCTTCAGAATAATATTTTAATATTATTCCAAAAAGAATGTGAATAATATGTTTTATCCTAAGTTATTTTTTGGAAGGACAAGCAACTTCCAAATGGAAGGAACGCATGCTGAAGGAACACATGTAGTTTCATGGGTGACAAGTGTCAACCCAGGTGCATGCAAATAAAATGTCTGAGATGAGTTGTGTTGGGGGATCCTCCACCATTCGACCCTCGACTGCCTGGGCATGAACTCGTCGGACCTCTGGAAGAGCCCCATGCATCTTCTGAACCATACGTTCTGTCCGACCCCTGTAAGAGACCTTGTGCCATTCTGAAACTAGGGGGCGAAGTATGTGTGTTGATTTCTGGAAAAGCCAATGCATCCTCTGCATGAGCAGATTGAGCCTGTGTGGAGTCTCTGTTCCAAAGCCATAACCATGAGACCATCTTGTCATTACTGAGCCTATTTCAAAAGCCCATGTTTGTTTTCCCCGTTGGCTGTTTTGGTCACGCAGTGCTGGACTGCATGTGGCTTGTTGGCCAGTTTGTACAACAGTCTCTCCAGGTGAGAGAGGTGGTTGAATTTGGAAGAATAGGTTGTTAGGCCTATGTGTGACTCTCTCCATGTGAGAAAGTGCGTAGAGGAAGGAGAGAACTTCTAGATGGAACCCTATAGCTTCCATAGAGATCAGAGACTTCCAGTCCAGTCTGTTGCTGAAACCCAAGGCAAGGGAGGTTAGCAGCTGAAGGACTGTCTAGGTGACAGAGAAGGTGTATACTCCTGGGGTGGAGCAAGCATGTGGGGAAGGATATTTTGTGAGTAGTGAGTATGAGTGGTTCCTGGAAGAGAATTCCTTCCTTGTGACTGTGTGTTTACCCTGTAACCTTAGCCTAGCCTAGGATTCCTTACCATGGGGATGGAGCTTAGTCCCATATTAGAGGTGACCCACTGCTAAGCTTGATGAGCAGTGTAGTCTAAGGCTGGGAGGTTCGTGGAAGGCCTACACTTGGTTGATGGAATTACCATTGTTTCAAAGATAAGTACCAGATGATGTTTTAATTACTTTTTTGCATGTCTGTGTATTTATATTTATCATGTATTCTGTTGTGCATATGAATTAATGTTAAATCCATTGATTATTTATAATAGTAGTAATTCTTATGGTTACTTTGAGTTTAAATGTGTTTCATTTTCTTAAATGCATGTCTTATATATATAGAATTAATTGTGAGATTGTTATTCCATGAAGTAGCACCTACCCAACCTAGAATGGGGGTGTTACAGTTTTGTATCAGAGCATTACAATATGAAAGGGTGTTATAATTTGGTATCACAGCCAAGGTTTCAATGTTGAGACTAGATGGGCCAGTTGAGTGGTATTTTGACCAAGGGTTGGAGGAGAAATTGTGTCTTGAGGACCAATTTCTAAACTTTGAATGCTCCTAAGTGTCAAGGAATTACTTGACCATATTACAAAGCTTAGGAGGTGTAGTGGTGTTATGAAATCGCAACCGGGGTGGCATCTGGATATAGGGAGAGAGGACTCCACAACAGAAGTGTTGGAGTTGTAGGATCTATTCGGGGAAAAGGATAACCCTTGTGACATTCAGATCTGGAAAATGTGCACAAGGTTTAAAAAAAAAAAACCTTTCAATTTACACAAGAATGTGGAAATCACGATACACGAAATCCTGAATTCGTCAGGACCATCCATCAAGGGGCCACATGGCTTCCGGACAATGTTTCAACACCTGGTTATCCAAAGGGGAAGAAACCTATTTTTGCAAGTCGCGAAATAGCGAAACCCAAAATTCTGAAACAATATACACCATAGATCGTAAGAGAGTAACTTGACCATTTGATCAAGTGGAAGAGTAGACAGTAATTTCATAATTTTAGCAAATGAAAGTTTGGGATGTGTGGATGCACGAACTCCCGATGCTCGAAACCCCAAAACGTCAAAAATATTTGTGCCATAGATCTGAGAGAAGTCTAACCATTGGATTTCCTTGGAATGGACGTGGACACATGGGTGTGTATCATGTGCCAGTGGGTCGAGAAGACAGGCAAGAATGGTGGGACCTGTTGACAGCACTGAAGGTGATGTGGACCCTCCTGAACGTACCATGCACCATCGTGGTTAGGGGCGACAACTGTGTTGTGGGCCCAGAGAGTAAAGTAAATCAGAATTTTAGAATTCGGGAGTTGGAGTGACATGGGGTTGGGAGTCACTGCATCGTGAACTCCTGAGTACCGAAGACCCAAAAACCCGAAGTGCCGAGTCCCAAAATCCCTACCTTGGTTGGTGACAACTGTGCTGTGGGCCCAGGGGGAGAGAGGCTATAATTTTGGGAGCCGGGAGTTGGAGAGGGAAGCGAGTGAGAGAACCTCCAGGGACCAAAACCCCGAAACTCGAAACCTTGAAGTTCTGAAATCCTGAAATTTTCGAAGAGAAAATAACCATTGAGGATTTAACTGTTGGATCCTCCTGGACCAAAACCCTAAAACCTGAAGTCCCAAAATCCCAAAAATTGCAGAGCCAAACTGAGCTCAGAAAACTTAGTGGATTCGAAAAGTTTTTCTTATTCACATTGGTTTATGAATGTTGTAGTTTTATTAAGGGATAAGGCCTGACAAACTCCGGTTGACTGCACATTGTGTGTGCATAGTTCAATGAGTGTTAGGACAGCCGAGTATAGAAACGGAAGAGGTGCAGATTGCCTCTGAAACAGAGGATGAAAGGGTAGGAAGGGATGTCAACTTGGGAGTTGAAGGATTGAACTCCAATGGGGATGGAACATAATTGGATAAGGAAGGACATATAATGACAATCATTGAAGGATTGCAGAGAGATGCCCAGGCTCACAGAGCTGATAGTCGAAAGCTCATGAAAGTCATGGATAGTCAGGGTGAATTCAACTTAAAGATGTTGAAGAGCCTATAAAGAATAGAAAGGAAGTTGGAAAAGGAGAGTGACACAAGCAAAACAGGGAGTCACAAGACCCCTGAGAGAAAAAGAAGATCGAGGAGTGGTAGTAGACATCATCGTCGCTCCCCAAAGAATTTTGTTAGGGAAGCACACAGTAGTTCAAGACTGTCCCCTACCAGGAAACACAAAATATCTGGAGTGGATGAATTGAAGGGAGAGATGAACAAGATCATTCCTCCAACGTTCAATGGAGAACATAAGGAGGAAGATGCCGAAACATGGTTTCTTGGCATGAGGAAATATTTCCATCTACAAAATTATTCTGCTCATGCAGAAGGAAGAATTGTGATGTATCCATTGAAAGGAAAAGCATCCATGTGGTGGGATCAGTTTGTTCAGGTGTAGCACATCAGAGAGAAGGATGCCACTTGGAAGGAGTTCAAGGGATATTTTGAGAAGAAATACCTGACTAAAAGATACTATGACAGAAAGATGAAGGATTTCTTGGAACTCAAGATAGGCAGCATGACCATTGATGAATACAAACGAAGATTTTTGGAACTACTGAAGTATGTTCCATTCATCAAAGATAAGGCTATCAAGATTCAGAGGTATCTGATTGGACTACCATCTGCCATTGGTGATAAGATTCAGTATGATGATCCTAAGACTATGGAAGAAACAATAAGAAGGGCTAAATGCTTATATGAACAACAAAGAGAAAAGACTCCTTTTCGGAAGGCTTGGGATGATTAGAGGAAGTTTAAGAAGGAGCAGAGGAAGAAGGGAAACAAACCTCCCTTTTTCAGAAATACTCCTCAAGAACATCTATCGTTTAGAGAGCCAAGAATGACTGAAGTGGAGGAACAAAGGTAGAGATAGACACCCATTCAGTGTTGGAGTTGTAAAGGGAACCACAAATACAGAGATTGTCCCCATAAAAATGGCAAAGCAAGAACTGTCCATAATGTTCAGCAAGATGGAACAGTGGAAGATATGGGCAGCAGAATGCCAAGGATCTATGTAGCCCTGGACAACAAGAAAGATGAATTTCAATCACACATGATCAAAGTGGAAGGTATGATTAACAACCGACCATTTATTATTTTAATCGATTCAAGGGCTAGCCATAGTTATGTAGATCCTAGGGTGGTGGAAAGTTTTCATTTATCAAGAAGGAAACATGAAAATTCTTGGTTAGTACAATTGTCTACAGGAACCAAGAGGAGAGTCACTGAGTTGGTGAAGTCCTGTCCTTTGGACATGAAAGGACTGAGCACGAAGGCTGAATTGAATATTCTTCCTTTAGGCTCTTATGACTATTTGATTGGAATGGACTGGTTGGACCAACACCATGCCCTCCTAGAGTGTCATAACAAGAGGTTTACATGCCTAGATGAGGAGGGGAATCGGAAAATAGTCCAAGGAATTCCCAGAGCTATGGCTATTAGAGAAATCTCAGCCATGTAGCTGAAGAAGTGTTACAGGAAAGACTGTCAATTATTTGCATCCCATGTGGAGGAAGCATCCAGAGATGAAGTCTCAAAGATTGGAGACCATGAGGTACTCACAGAGTTCAAGGATGTATTTTAGGAGGTCCCTGGACTACCTCCAAAGAGAGACATCAATTTTTCTATAACTTTGATGCCTGGAGCAGCTAGAGTGTCGAAAGCTCCTTATAGAATGAGCATGCCAGAGATGAAAGAGTTGCAATTGTAGCTTGAAGAGATTCTAAAGAAGGGGTACATTCATCCTAACATGTCACCTTGGGGTGCCTCAGTCCTGTTTATGAAGAAGAAGGATGGGACGTTGAGGTTGTGCATTGATTTCTGGCAGTTGAACAAGGTAACTGTCAAGAACAAGTATCCTCTATCGAGGATTGACGATATTTTCGATCAGTTGAAGGGTGCGAAAATATTTTCGAAGATAGATCTTAGATCGGGATATCACCAGGTAAGAATAAAGGATGAGGCTATTAGCAATACTTCCTTTATAACAAGGTACAGTCATTATGAGTTCACAGTGGTGCCGTTTGGACTATCAAACGCACCTGTTGTTTTTATGTGCTTGATGAATGGTGTATTCAGGGACTATTTAGACAAGTTTGTCATAGTATTCCTGGATGACATCTTGGTGTATTCCAAGTCAGAGAAAGAACATGAAAAACACCTAATATTGGTGTTGCAAGTGTTGAGAGGACACCAACTGTATGCCAAATGGAGCAAATGCTCATTTTACCAAAGGAAGATCCATTACTTGGGGCACATTATTTCAGAAGAAGGGATCACTGTGGATCCTGAGAAGGTTGAGGCCATCCAAGAATGGTCAACACCAAGGAATGTGGCAAAGGTTAGATCCTTTATGTCTCTAGAGGGCTATTAAAAGAGGTTTGTAGCAGGGTTCTCAAAGATAGCTCATCCTATCACTTCCTCGCAAAGGAAGGAGAAAAGGTTTCAGTGGACTGAAGAGTGTGAGAATATTTTCCAACGATTGAAGCAGTTGTTAACCAGTGCTCCAATCTTAAGGATTGCAGATCCAAATATAGATTTTGTGGTGTGCACAGATGCATGTAAGGAAGGGTTGAGAGGAGTTCTCAGCCAAGATCGATTTGTAATCTGTTATGAGTCCAGGAAGCTGAAAGAGCATGAAAATAATTATGCCACTCACAATTTGGCGCTGGCAGCAATCATCCATGCTCTGAGGAAATGGAGACATTACCTCATGGGAAGGAGATTCAAATTGAGAACATAACACAACAGTCTGAAGTATTTGTTCGAGCAACCGACTTTAAATGCTAGACAAAGTAGGTGGCTGGAGTTTCTGTGTGAATATGACTTTGATATCAAGCATATCAAGGGGAAGGAAAACAAGGTGGCTGATGCACTCATAAGAAAAGTGCATGAATTACATGATACAACCATTATCATGTACAGGACTGATATTAAGGATAGAATTTTGGAAGATGCAAATGCAGATTTGTAATACAGAGACTTGGTATCAAAGCTACAGGAGAGTGAGAGACCACAGAAAAGGGAAAGTTATACCTTGGAAGCTGATGGATTACTCCTATATAAAGATAGAGTGTATATACCCAATGCCTAGGAATTGAAACTTGTGATTCTAAAAGAAATGCATAATGTGATGTATGCTGGACACCCTGGATATGAGAAGACTATGGAAGCAGTCAAGAGCCATTACTTTTGGCCGGGTATGAAGAGAGAGATCGCTGAATACATCGCCAGATGTATGGAATGACATAAAGTTAAGTCTAAGTATAGGCACCCAGCAGGGTTGCTGTAGCCTTTGCCCATTCCAGAATGGAAGTGGGAAGTGGTGACAATGGATTTTATTACAGGATTGCCCAAAACAAGCAAGCTGCATGATTCGATCATGGTGGTGGTGGACAAGCTTACAAAAGATGCCCATTTTATCCCACTGAAAATCCCCCACAAGGCAACAGATGTTGTTGATATCTTCTTAAAGCAAGTGGCACGATTTCATGGAATTCCTAAAATGATTTTGTCCGACAGAGACTCGAAATTCACCTCGAATTTCTGGAAAGGATTGTTCAAAGGATTCAGAACGAATCTCAATTTTAGTACAACGTATCATCTTGAGTCTGATGGACAAATAGAGAGGGTGAATAGATTAATAGAGGACATGTTGAGAATGTACGTGATGGACAAACCATCAAGATGGGAAGACTACCTGCATTTGGTAGAATTTGCCTACAATAATTGGTATCATGCATCATTGAAGATGAGCCCATTTGAATCACTTTATGGAAGAAAGTGCAACACTCTAGTGAGCTGGGATAATCTAGTTGATAGAGCAGTAGTTGGGCCAGAATTGCTCAAGGAGATGGAGGACCAAATGATAAAAATTAAACAGAATTTGAAAGATGCCCAGGACAGGCAGAAAATTTATGGTAATAAGAACAAAAACCACTGAGAATTCAAAGTGGGTGATCATGTTTTCCTAAAAGTGAAAAATAACAAGAGTTCCTTAAAGCTGGGAAGTTGCACCAAGTTGGCAGTAAGATTGTGTGGGCCATTTGAAATCCTGGAAAGGATTGGGCCATTTGCATACATGCTTGCATTACCTGCATCTATGAATATACACAATGTGTTTCATGTTTCATTGCTTAATAAATATATACTTGTTGTTAATCATGTTATCGATTGGAATGTGATTCAGGTGGAATCGGAAGGTGTCCTGCAAGTGCATCCTACGTGCATATTGGACAGGAAAATAGAATAGATTTGGAATCGATCTATAAAGCTTGTAAAGGTCCAGTGGACCTAGTATGGTTCCGAGGACAAAAAATGGGATCATGAAGATGTTATGCAGGTAGAGCACCTGCATATTTTTTAAAATTTTGAAAATCTTGCAGAGACAGTGTAAAGCTGCACTGAGGATAGTGTATAAATAAGGGGAGGGGGATTGTAATGTCCCCAAGGCCGAGCCCCATTATAAATATTGGTTATGAAATGAATTGTAAATATGTTTTATAACCTGGTGAGCCAAGTTATTATAAGTTTGTGGGCTTATGTGATTGTTAGGCCAGAGAGCCTAAGGGTTGAAGGCCAAGAGCCTGATTTTTTACATGTATCAATGAAAAACATTAATAAAATATAAACACCGTCAAATGCAGATCAGAAATAGTGAATGAGTGATGGGGGACTAAGCTTCCATAGAGTGGGAAAGGGATTAGAGGCTGGAAAGTGGGAAGAGGGGCTAAGTGTTGAGCCTAGGGGCTAAGCCTAAGGGCTTAAGCCTTGGGAATAATATTTTAATATTATTCCAAAAAGAATGTGAATAATATGCTTTATCCTAAGTTCTTTTTTGGAAGGACAAGAAACTTCCAAATGGAAGGAACACACATTGAAGGAATGCATGAAGTTGCATGGGTGACAAGTGTCAACCTAGGTGCATGAAAATAAAATGGCTGAGATGAGCTGTGTTGGGGGTTCCTCCACCATTTGAATCATATGTTCCATCCGACCCCTACAAGAGACCTCATGCCATTCTGAAACTGAGGGGCGAAGTCTATGTGTTGATTTCTGGAAAGGCCGATGCATCCTCTATCTAAGCAGATCAAGCATGTGTGTGGATTCTCTGTTCCAAAGCCATAACTATGAGACCATCATGTCATTGCTGAGCCTATTTTGAAAGCCCACGTCTATTTTCACCATTGGTTGTTGTGGTCACACAGTGATGGACTGCATGTGGCTTGTTGGCCAGTTTGTACAACACTCTCTCCAGGTGAGAGAGGTGGTTGAAGTTGGAAGAATAGGTTGTTGGGCCCGTGAGTGACTCTCTCCAGGTGAGAGAGTGCATAGAGGAAGGAGAGAACTTCTGGATGGAACCCTATAGCTGCCACAGAGCTCGGAGACTTCTAGTCTGGTTTGTTGTTGAAACCCAAGGCAAGGGATTTTAGTAGTCGAAGGACTGTCTAGTTAACAGAGAAAGCATATACTCTTGGGGTGGAGCAAGCATGTGGGGAAGGAGAGTCTATGAGCAGTGAGTATGAGTGGTTCCTGGAAGATAATTCCTTCCTTGTGACTGTGTGTTTTCCCTGTAACCTCAGCCTAGCCTAGGATTCCTTCCCTTGGGGGTGGAGCTTAGTCCCAGCTTGGGGGTGACCCACTGCTGATATTGATGAACAGTGTGGTCTAAGGCTGGGAGGTTCGTGGAAGTCTTGCACTTGGTTGGTGGAATTACCACCGTTTCAAAGATAAGTACCAGATGATGTTTTAATTACTTTTCTGCATGTCTATGTATTTATATTTATCATGTATTATGTTATGCATACGAATTAATGTTAAAGCCATTGATTATTCATAATAGCAATAATTCTTATGGTTACTCTGAGTTTAAATGTGTTTCATTTTCTTAAATGTATGTCTTATATATATAGAATTAAGTATGAGATTGTTATTCCGCGAAGTAGCGCTTGCCCAACCCAGAATGGGGGTGTTATAGTTTGGTATCATAGTGTTATAGTATGAGAGGGTGTTACAAATTCAAAGATGGAGATCAAGAAGTTTAATGGGAAAATATTTGATTTGTGGAAGCTCAATATGGAAGATCTTTTTGTGGACAGAGATCAGTGGATCGAGGTAGATCCAGGTACTGTACCTACAGGAACTTCTGCAGATGACTGGAAAAAGATGGATCAGAAAGCAAAGTGCAAAATCTGACGCTATCTCTCTGATTCAGTATTACTGAATGTGTCAGAGGAAGCTACAGCCAAGGATTTATGGGAAAAGTTGGGGAAGTTGTATTAGTCTAAGTCCCTGGTAAATAAACTATTCCTGAGAAAGAAGCTATATAACTTGAGGATGAGAGAAGGAGACTCCATGGTAGAGCATTTGAATGCCTTCAATACTGTGGTAAGTCAGTTAGTATCCGTTGATATTAACATTTCAGATGAAGATAAATGTATCAGTTTGTTGTGTTATTTACCAGACTCGTGGGATAGTCTGGTTGTGGCCATAGGTATTAATACAACTTCTATGAAGTTTGAAGAATTGGTCTCATCCTTGTTGTTGGAAGAGATGAGATGAAAGAATATGGAAGGACATAGTGTTGAAATTACTAACACAACTGAGAGGGGGGGTGAATTAGTTGTTACTATGCTTAAACAATTTTAACAATCAAACCATAATATATATATATTTTTAATCTTTCTCCAAGTGACCATCAATATTATACTACATATGGACAACATAAATAATGAGCATCACTCACACATAATATATACACAGAGACATATTTTCATGAGGAGACCCATAAAGGGAGAAAACCTCTTCTTCTTCGAAATGATAGGCAGTCTTTTAAGTTTTGTACATCATCTATAATTGAGCACCAACTCAGTGTGAGGCTCCTACTGTTACACATCAAAATTACTCACTTTGGTAGTGTCACAAGTGTCATCCTTACAAAGGTTGAAAGTGTCACATTTTGCTCACAAGGTCGCAAGTGTCGCATGTTGCTCACAAGTGTCGCAAGTGTCAAGCAAAGCATACTGCCATGATGCCTATGTCGTACCTATAATGACATGAAGAGGACACTTGAAACACCTCACACATTTGATTTGGAAGAGGAGAAATGAGTTAGAAGGCTTGCAAACCTTTTCCCATCTGAAAACACTAAAAAAACTAGCTTTTGGAGGAGAGCGCTCCCCTATACCTCTTCTAGGAGCATTGGTGCTCCCCCTTACACTGTCTAGGAGCGTTATAAAGATCCTCTAGCCCTTTTGAGGGAGAGCTATGGATTTTTAAAGTGATAGCTCCCCCCTAAATCCTACTAGGGAGCACTACAATGCTCTGATGGTCCTTTTGAGGGAGCGCTACCTATTCTGGGCAGTAGTTAACTTGTTGAGATGAATGGGGGAAGCATCTTTTCATTCTTGGAAGGAAGTTGGATTTGAATCCTCAATCAAGCCATGATCTTAGGGCAGACCCTCAACTGAAGGAGGCAAATCCTCAACTTCCCCAAGGATATTTCAAGTGTTTAAAGCCCCTCCAAGGCTATATAAGAAAGCTTTCTAATGGTGAAAGGGGATTGGAAAAGGAGAATCACACCAAACTTATGATCTCATAAATAGTGTTGGAACAGAGGTGATTTGGAAGAAAGAGACCTATGATCTCATAGGGAGCAATCAGTGAAGCTATCATCATTCATATCGTGGATCTTTTGAGCAAGGGGTAGACAAGGAGGACTTGGCAGAGTTGCTGCAATCAATCCATGGCTGTAAGCAATGTTTTGTCCTCATTAATATAATTTGCTTGGCCTGTTTCTTTCTAGTTTGTGTTTGATATTACATGAACTTATCATTGATAGATAGATCTATTTTCAAGATAATATCAATAGATCAGGAAGTGGTCGTACTTTGTTTTTCTACAAGACTCAACGAGGAGCGAAAGATTGGAGCTCGACTCGGAGCATGCAGGGACAAACGTCGATAAAAGGTACTTCTATTCTCCTTCCTCCTCATGCATTAGTTTGTATAGATCTGAAAGGAAGTCAATTTCCATGTTAAGCACTTTCTGTCTTAGATTTAAGAGTCTAGCTCTTTGAGGCAATCTACCTGTCTGTAGGGAGATTTTCCTACAACAGAAACTGGCGACTCCGCTGGGGAAAATCGAACCCAAAATTTTAGTTTTGATTTTTCCTCATATAACCTTATCTTACCTGATTTTTTTTCAGGCCTTCTTCACCCCATTTATTTGATTTCACTTGCTGATTGACTCTTTATCCCATTGCACTCAGCTTGTTTGTCAAAATTTGACTGAATTTTGGGTTTTTTGGACATTTTTTGAGTTTTTGGGCACCAGCGCTCCTCTTCCTTGTTAGCAGAGCACCAGTGCTACCTTAAGCTACTGGATAGAGATTTATAATGCTCTAGTGGCCCTTATACCAGAGCACCATCCCTTTTTTGTACAAAATCCCTTCAAAAAATCACATTTTTGAGGTTAAAAACCTTGTTTCTTACTTGCTGAGCTACTTTGAGATTCAATGCTTCTTCCCTTGACCTCTGACATCCTTCATCTTGAGAAGTAAACATATTTTTCTTATATTTTATGCCCTTCTTCATTCTTTTTTAGTTTTTGCTGTTGAGAGCTTGAAATCAATCCTTTGCTTTCTTCTCTCCTATCCAACTGAGCGAGAACTCTAGTGAAGGACATTTGAAGTCTGTAACTCTTCTCATTTGGTTCTTTGAGGTCATCTAATCCAATCTGTTTCTCCTTCCTTTTGCGTTTTTGTTTTTCTTTCTCTTGTTTGATTGCAAAAGGGTGTGTTGTTTGTGTGAAATTTGTGTTTTCTTGTCTGAATCTCCTTGATCTAAAAGGGTAGTTGGCAGGAGAATTTTTGCATTGAATTGATTATCATTCGCATGAAAATGACAAAAGTACATCTTAATGATTAGTTTGCATATTAGTTTGCATTTATGAAATGTTGTAGCATCATATCGGATTTGATTGAGAACAAAATTGATTGAGGGCATTCCTTATCAAGTGTTTGATAGTGAAAATGACTCTTCCTCTTTCCTTTAAATAGGTGTTCATTGAAAAGAAATGATTGCTTATCATATTTCATGCATATTTTTGGGAATTGAGTCATCATTCCATCAGTTTCACTTTCGTACACCCTCTGAGTAAACAACAACCATTAAAATTAATGCTTAACTAAAATTTATCAGACTTTTCACATCTTTGTTAGAAAACCTACATTAGTTTAAGGTGTAGGGCTTTGTAATAGGTTGAAAGGATAACTTTCCAAAGCTATAAAACAAACTTAGTATCTTGTGGTAGGGAGATTTAAATCCAATTGTCATATTAGTCTGCCTAGGATCCCCCTCTCACAGAATGGTTACACACGAGGTCGCATTCGGGTGAGTTACGAAGATTATCCCTCCGTGTCCCGACTGTTTGTAGTGGTCGGATCGTATATTGGGGATCACTGGAAGGTATACCCATAATGTTGAGTGGAATTCTTTCAAGTTGATTTCAGACTTGTTATCCTGCCCATACGTTCTGATTGGACTGTCGACTGTACCCACCCAGGGGATAACTATGAGTTGGTGACCTTAGTAGCCACAATATTTAGGGTCTCACACAAGGTGACAGTGAAGGGAAGTATCACTGTACCTGGAACAGACATTGGTCAAACTCACTCAGGCTCCTTGGAGGGTAAATCCACTATTACTGCGTGGAAGCTTGCACCAAGGAGTAAGTCCGTTAAGCAAGTCACCAACATAACTGATCCATCTGCTCTATCCCCACCCCTTCCTATTTTGATCCCGCGACATTGGATTTCATCACCAACTAGTGGTTTCATCATAGGAAGGTTTGTTTGATTGTTTGCTTCTTATATTCTTAGTGTGTGTTGTTTGTTTTACTTAGTGGACCTTAGGTTGAGTCAGTGATAATGGCATTGAATCCTGGGAGTACCAATGGAGGAACCCCTTTTCTTGGGGAACCTTATACCTTTCCTTCATTTGGAAACTTTGGTCCTCCATATGTTGCCACACCGAGTCTTCCAGGACTCACTATTGGATTACCGGTTTGGTTGTTCCCCACTCCAGTAATCCCGAATCCTCCCAATGTTTCAGTTGCACCTAATACTTTGGATGTCAATAAACCATCCACACATCAACCTCATTTTGACTTTTCGCCTTTTTCATCCATCAAGTCTCCTTCCATTTCTCCTTATTCGCCTAGTGAAATCTCTAAAGCAAGTAGCCAAGTTGATCAGAAGAAGAAGAAACAGAAAGAGAAGAAGAAGAAGAACCTGAAAAGGAAAAAGGCCCCAACAACATCAGATGTTGGCTCTAAGAAGCCAGTTACTATTAATAGTACTGGGAGTGTTGATGAGGTCAACAAGATTAAAATGAAGAATCCGAAACCCAAATTCCTTTGCAGTCTTTGTAAGGGTGACCACTTTCTGAGGGATTGCCCTAGTCTTACCCAGGTATTAGAAATGTGGTCCTCCACGTCATTGATCCCTGTCGATCATGTCAATGATACCCCATCAACTAGTGATGTTCAGGTTGGTAAGAAGAAGCAATCTGTCAAGTTCCCTTGAATGTTATGTAAAGGTAATCATTACTCTCACCTTTGTCCTCGCATGGAAGAGGCTTCTTCTCTTTTGGAAAAACTTCAACTTCCAAAAGGTTATCGTAAGCTTTCCTCCGACCCATCATTGGTTGATGGATTGGTCAATCCGGTTCCATCCCTGGTCAGTCCGGTTGATTAGGTGGTCAATCTAGTTTCCTCCTCGATTGAACGATGAAGCCAAGTAGCTGATCCAGTTCCATCATTGATCAACCCCACTCTTCATCAAAAGAGTGACACCAAAGTGTTCGATATGTTTTCATCCTTAGTTGATCCCACTCTCTCGTTAGAGAGTGACACCAAAGTGGTCGATCCAGTTTCGCCATTGGTCGATCCCATTCCTCCATTGAATAATGTTAAAGTAACTGATCCAGTCCCTTCCTCGGTCAAATCCACTCTTCCTCTGAAGATTTCCAAAGTGGTCGATTCGGTTCTATCATCAGTAGATCCCACTCCTCCTTTGAGGAATGTCAAAGTGACTGATCCATTCCCTTCATAGGTCAATCCCACTCTTCTTTTGAAGAGTGCCTGTGCGGTCGATCTGATCCAATCATCGATCGATCCTACTCTCCTTCTAGAGAGTAAACCTGATACTGCTCATGTTTTTCTTGTTCATATAGACTCCACCATGTCGGGGGGCATTCCTCCTTCTTCTGCAAAACCTACTCCAAGTACTGAAGCCATCCTTTTTGATTGGGGTGTGCTAACTGGACATCGTCTTCCCTCCTGCATTCCTTTCCATATTATAGTACAGGTTCATGGTCGGGACATTCCTCAAACGTTGATAGATGAAGGTGTGTCCATTAGTATTTTGTCTTTTGTTGCTTGGTGCGTTTTGGGTTGTCCGCAGCTTGCACCGGTTACACAGAATATGTTAGCTTTTAACAGAATAACTAGTCAACCTTTAGGGATCCTTCCTCAGTTTCCTATAACTTTGGGAGGGAAAACTGTCTTTATCGATGTCATGGTAGTCCGAGACCCCTTGGATTTCACTTTACTCCTTGGGTGGGCTTATGTCTATGCTATGAAAGCTCTTGTATCCACCCTTTTCCATGTGATATTCTTCCCTCACGATGGAAGAATTGTGACTATTGATGAACTTTCATTCATCGGCCCCCACTGGGTTACCTCCCTAAGTGGTTCTTATATGCAGATAGTATCACCCCCGTCGCATGCCAATTATCTGGCGTTGTCTCCCATGAACTCAACTTCCGATGATTTGGATCTGGTAGTTGACATAGTGATCTCCTCGGTAGGGTTATTAGAGCCGGATCTCCTTAATCCTATCATGACCCTTGACATGTGTTCCTCCTCGAGTGATCATCTTCCTTCCAATGAAGATCTCTTGGAGGCCATGACCACATTTTCTCCATTCACATGGTACCCTTCCAGAGCATTATCCTCTTAGAAGCCATGATCCAGACAAAACCATGAGCATAGTTTCTCTTCTTTGTGGAAAGCTCGTTAAAAAATGAAATAGAGGCCTTGAGCATAGTTTTCCTCTCTGTAGCAAGCTCGTTAAAAAAGGAAACAACAATATAGGGATCGAACCTGGAACCTTGAGCATAGTTCTTTTCATGTGTCAAGCTCGTTAAAAAATGAAACAGTCACCTCTCCCTTCAAGTTGATTCTTTCGCTAGATGTCATAGATGTCGAGTTGAGTCTTTCGTTAGGTCTCATTTTTGAACCTTCATTTCATCCACCTGTATCCTTTTTCTCCATCTAGCACAGAAATTGGTGAAAACCTCAAAGTTGGTGAATGAATTGAAGCTTGGGGGGCATGTCTCCATCCTTTGATGATCATTCTGGAGCTAAGCCACCAACTTTCAAGCTGGGGGCATATCGAGCTTAGTCTTTGTTCTTTCTCGTGCTCGTAAATACATGAGAATGCAACCGGGTAAACTTTTATCTCTTTTTCGGACCCGTACGGATACACGAACACACGAAAAAGGAACCCCCCTAGAGTCATCTTTCAAACCCTTTTCAGACTCTCTAAATATGAAAATATTGTCGAGTGATCTTGCTTCCTTTCATGCTCGTTAAAAGGTTTGAAAGGGGGTCTTTCAACTGATAGTTTATCTCTTTTTCGGTCTCGTTAGACTACTGTACGAAAAAGAAACTGAGAGAGTTCTCTTTTTAGTGTTTTTCCAAACTCTATAATCTCGAAAAACCTTCGAGTTTTCTATCTTTGTACTTGTTAAAACAAACATCGACAGGCCCATACAGGACTGAACCCTTACTTCTTCCGGTTCGTTAAACAAAGGAAGAGGAACTTACCAAAGGTGAGTTATATCGAGCATGTGTTATCCTCCTCAAGCTCATTAAATCAAAAAGATGTACTCGTCTATCTGGATGGCGGAAAAATTGAAAGAAGCAAGCCAAGTAGTCTCTTGAGAACATTATCTAGCAATTCTTAGAGTCTCCCTTGAACACGACACTTTGTCTTTTGCATGCATTATAACCCGTTGAACCTTTGCACTAAGCCAATCCTTTGAGTTTCTTTCACTCCTTTGGGTCACCCGACGCAAGTCACAGCATCCACTGCATCATCAAGTGTTGGTCCATGTCATGTTTTTTCTATCGTGCCTCAGTTTTCAAGGGAAGTATCTGCCTCGAGAGTCATCCATCACAAATATCTTGTCTCAATACCCGTGTCAGTCCATGTTCATTTGATCGACCAATTACATCTCTGTGTATGTTTTGTGTCGTTGATGGGGGATACATTAAAGCCCTCCTTCGACGAGCTTATTCCTGTCGACTTCGACACATTATCCAAGAATTAGACTTAGAAACTAGTTAGTACTTTGGGACCTGCATGCCTCAATAGCAGGCCTCCTCACATTCGACAGTAGGTTTACATCACTGACCTCTGATCGGATGATTCCACGAATGTTTGACTCCAGCTCATCCATTCACATTCGTTGGAATGTACTAGGGTACCTTGGGAATCATTGACATTAATGGTGATCTCCCTCGCACTTGTTAACGGTTTGCATCATTAACCGGTAATCAAGTGGTTTCTACCATGTTCGACATCAAGACATCTATTCACATGGTTAGATTCGTACTACATTGGGATTGGTAAGAAGACCCTGGGTTGAGTAACACTTTGATATGTACTTTGCTCAGGTTGCGAAGGAGTTTCTCTTGAACAATGACACATATACTGTTACATAGAGCCACTTTGTATTGGTCATGGCTATGTCTTGTCATCTGGTAGATCCACTGTGTATTTTTCGTGGCTACGATCAGTTCAGGTCATCAAAGTATAGATCCATAGTGTATTTTCAGTGGCTATACCTTTTTATCAATATAATTATGGATCCGTAGTGTATTTTATGGCGGCCATATCTTGCAAGTCTTGATCACCCAAGAATAGGTATGCCTACCTTCGGTTTGAAGCATGTCATAATATTTGTTGGATGTTTCTGTGCAACTTCTATTAGGTTCTCTGCATCTAACCCTTGCTTGAAAGTCTACAAAGCATTTCAGTTATCAGTTCTTGTCTTCTAACTTCATACTTTGGGGGGCAATCTATTACACATCAAAATTACTCACTTCGGTAGTGTCGCAAGTGTCATCATTACAAAGGTTGCAAGTGTCACATTTTTCTCACAAGGTCGCAAGTGTCACATGTTTCTCACAAGTGTCAAGCAAAGCATACTGCCATGATGCCTATGTTGTACCTATAACGCCATGAAGAGGACACTTGAAACACCTCACACATTTGATTTGGAAGAGGAGAAATGAGTCAGTAGGCTTGCAAACCTTTTGCCATATGAAAACACTCAAAAAACTAGCTTTTGGAGGAGAGCACTCCCCTATACCTCTTCCAGGAGCGTCGGTGCTCCCCCTTACACTGTCTAGGAGCGTTATAAAGCTCCTCTGGCCCTTTTGAGGGAGCACTATGGATTTTGAAAGTGTTGGCACCCCCCTAAAGCCTACTAGGGAGTGTTACAATGCTATGATGGTCCTTTTGAGGGAGCGCTACCTATTCTGGGCAGTAGTTAAGCTATTGAGATGAATGGGGGAAGCATCTTTTCATTCTTGGAAGGTAGTTGGATTCGAATCCTCAATCAAGCCATGATCTTAGGGAAGATCCTCAACTGAAGGAGGAAAATCCTCAACTTCCCCAAGGATATATCAAGTGGTTAAATCCTCTCCAAGGCTATATAAGCAATCTTTCTAATGGTGAAAGGGGACTGGAAAAGGAGAATCACACCAAACTTATGATCTCATAAGTGGTGCTAGAATAGAGGTGATTTGGAAGCAAGAGACCTATGATATCATAGGGAACAATCAGTGAAGCTATCATCATTTAGATCGTGGATCTTTTGAGCAAGGGGTAGACAAGGAGGACTTGGCAGAGCTGCTGCAATCAATCCATGGTTGTAAGCAATGTTTTGTCCTCATTAATATAATTTGCTTGGATTGTTTCTTTCTAGTTTGTGTCTGATCTTACATGAACTTATCGTTGATATATATATCTGTTTTCAAGCTAATATCAATAGAGCAGGAAGTGGTCGTACTTTGTTTGTCTACAGGACTCAGCGAGGAGAAAAAGATAGGAGCTCGACTCGGAGCGTGCAGGGACAAACGTCGATACAAGGTACTTTTGTTCTCCTTCCTCCTCATGCATTAGTTTGTATAGATCTAAAAGGAATTCAGTGTCCATGTTAAGTAATTTTTGTCTTAGAGTTAAGAGTCTATCTCTTTGAGGCAATCTACCTGTCCATAGGGAGATTTTCCTACAACAACTACCTCTGTTTTACAAGCTCCAACTTGTTTGAGAGAACCAACTCTCTGGTTTCTCTAGCACCCACTAGAAGGAAGAACCAACTCCCTGAGTATTCCAGCACCAACTGGATGAAAGCACCAACTTCCAGTTACACAGGCAACAACCTATATAATAGAGAACAACTGTTCTCCCTTCCACCACCCTGCCACCCTAGTTTTTCTGGTTGCAACCAGATGGAAGCTACAACTTCCTATGTTCAAGCATCGACTTGAACCTCTAAGGAAAACAGTCCTCCATAGCACCACCCTACCTCCCTAATTATAAATAAATGATTGAATAATCAACAACACAAATAAATCAAATCTTACCACTTCTTCACTGTTCTGCAATTCTTCTCTGCTACACTGTTATTCTGCTCTATTCATATTTGGCTTGACTTTCTCTTTCTATCTATCTGTTCTTTCTCTGTCCATCTCATGCTCTTTGATATGTGCACATTCTGCTCTCTTCACCTTTTCTCTTCTCTTCAGTTTTAGTTCCTACTCTTTGAGCTTTTCTTCACACCGCACATATTGTAGTTTTTATTTTCTATAGTTCAACTCATTTTTCCAGTCTGAATAGCCAACAACACATAGTCTCTAAGTTTTTATTTTATTCCCAAACACCATGACAGTTACACCTGGAATCTTCTTGGTCAAGAAGACGTCTCAGCCAGTGAAAACACCAACCGATCAAGCATCATGAATCAATTTTTCTAATTGATTCGTAACTGATCAATTAACTGTGAGGTGAGATAGTAGCCCTCCGATCAGACTTAAATTCACCTGCACCATTTGATTGGATCTGTAGGAACTTGTGTTTATTTCACATTTCAGAATTTCAGAATTGCAACATTCCTGTGGTAAAGTTTCTTGACACTCCATCTCGCGGTCCTTGAAACTCCAAAATGAAGCTTGGTTCTTCGATCTCTTCTCTACAGCTCATCGACGATGTGACCACCAATGGTGACCAAGGCCTACATAAAAAAAAATGTGTTTTCACATTTCTCATTTCAGCATTTCTCGATTCCCGTGGTGAAGATTTCGTTACACTCCATGTCCTAATCCCCGAAACTCTGAAATGGATCTTGTCTACACTGGCTCCTTCCTCCATCTTCCACAAATGTGACCATTGGCTATGACCACAACCTACATCGCGTATTTCACACTTTTGCATTTTGGAGATTCTGTGATGAGTCGTCTTGACTCTCCATGTCACGAGTTCCAAAATGGAGCTTCGCTTCTATAACTCTGCTCTCCATCTCTCGACAATGTGACCACTAGTGGTGACTGAGTGCTTATCCATAGAGTTCTTTCGTGATTTCATATTTTGGGACTTTGGTGTTCCTGTGGTGAAGATTTATTTATGCTCCATGTTGTGGTCCTCGAAACTCCAGGTCACAATTTCACATTTCGACATTTCGTAATTTTTCATATCGGGAGTTCGAGAGGTTAGGGAACCCCATTCCTTTGACTTTCCAGTCAGCGAAATGATGATATGTATCCATGTGTCCTATGGACCCAATAGTCTAGATCTTTTCATGATTTTGACACTTCACAGGCCTTTGTCATGTTTGATCAACAGTCCAGTTCAATCCTCGATTCGACAACTAGGATTATTTTGTGATTTCTCATATTGCTATTTCAGGACTCCTGTCATGAAATTCCTTGACATCTCCAACTCTCGGTCTGCGAGACTCTGAAATGGAGTCAGATCAACTTTTCATCTTTTCACACTTCACGACTTTAGGACTCTTGTGGAGAAGTGTTTCTACACTTCCAACTCCCGGTATCCAGAACTCTGAAATGAATTTATTTGACATTCTCCAATCTTTCACATTTCAGGATTTTCTACCATGCAATCATCGTTGTGTTTCTAGTCTTGCCACTATCTCTTGTTCATCATTGTTGGGCTGAGCTTTCCATCAATGACAAACAAATACTCTGCCCTCTATCTGAAAACATGCTAACACATAGCACAAACACATTATTTGCAAGAGGACATTCCCAGGAAAGAAATAGATATAATTTCTCAAGTACGAGATCTAAGTCTAAGGGTATATCTAAATCTCCCAGAAATTTTGTAAGGGTATGTTGCAGGTGTGGAAAATAAAGGCACTACAAGAAGCAGTGTAGATCCAAAGTTGAGAAAAAGAAGGGATCTGAAGAATCTTCTTCTACAGAAGAAAAGACCTCCAAGGAAGAAGGAGGAGATGTGTACTTGGCCTC
>JZKD02S1973244.1:294474-305831 GCA_000966675.3 Picea glauca | reverse complement strand
TCTTCTTCTTGAATCTTTTGCACTTAGAGAATGTTCTTCTTTAGGGGCTTGCACTCTTCTTTATTCATCAAACCTTTGATGGATTTTTCATAAGTCTTTGGCTTCTCTTCATTATTTCTTCTTGGTACTTCAATTGATGATGTGGATGCTTCTTTCTCTTTAACGTTCTTACTGAGCTGGATGACTTTGACTCTTAGTGTGACAACTTCTTCTTCAATACTTTCAACCTCTTCTTCTTTCTTCATCATCTGAGACTTTATGAATTCTTTTGTTCTCTTTGCTTCTTCAAGTTGGATCTTTAATGTAATTGTTTTTTCTTCAAGTCTTTTCTCTTCTTGACCAAAATATTCCTCTAGCTAGTTTATATAGTTAGTTATTTCCTTAAGATGATCTGTCAGTATCATTTCTCTATTTTCTGCTGCTATGTTGGCTTCCAAACATTTCTTTTGATATTCTAGAGTTTCTTTGATTCTTCTTTCCTCTTCTAGCTAAAATATTAAATTCTTGATGACCTGCTGAGCTTCTTCAGAACCTTGAACACTTTTCTTTTGCTTCATAAATTCTTTCTTAAGTGAGTTGTTTTATTCTCTTTCTTTCTTTAGTTCATCTAAATCACTAATCAGTTCTTCTTCATAATTGTCTTCTATTTCAATTGTTTTTTTTGTTTCATTACCTTCAGTTTTCAAATAAAGGAATTGAAATTCAAGATGTCTGCTCTTTTCACAATTAAAGAAAAATAACTCACCTATGTTGGCTTCTGTCACTTCGCACTCTTCTTCTTATGAATTTATCTGACATTATGAGAATATTTATTCATGTTTTGTGCCTGTATATTCTTTATCAAACTCTAAATTTGTGATGGGATAAAACTAGATATCATGTAATTTATCCCAAAGTTCTTTAGTTGATGAAAAGTTTCCCACTTTTTCCTTTGTTGAATCACATAGTCCTTCCATGATGAAATCCATTACTATTTTGTTATTTCTCTTTTATTCTTTCTTGGTTGCAGTCTTTGGTTTCCTTGTACCATTGTATCCTATCACAACTAACTGCCAAATATCATATCCTTGTGCCTTTAAAAGGGCTCTTGTCCTTATGCTTCATATCTCATACTCTAGACGATCCTGATCATTAAACAATGGTACTCCGTTCTCATAATAATTCATGACCTCCTTCTAGTGATTAAACAGTTTCCTGAAGGAACCGACTCTAATATAAATTATAGGATTACTGAGAGGGGGGGTGAATAAGTAATGAGAAATTTATACCACTTATTAATCATTTTAACCACAATGTATATCCATTTAACTTATTCAACAATGTTCATCAATTCATCATTAATGTGTTATTGCATCATATAGCATTAAAATCCATCAGTGCATAATAAAAAATAATAGACACATCCACAAAATACACAGTACACCAGTATTTTACATGGAAACCCAATGTGGGAGAAAACCACATAATGCTTTTCTTATATTTCATTAAGAATTACATTCAAGGAAGCACCAACTTCCAATTCTCTAGATGCAATTGGAAGGAGGCTCTGACCTCCTATTTTTAGGCTACAACCTAAGGGAAGCTACAAATCCCCAATTCTCTAGCTACAACCAAAAGTAGGCTACAACCCCCTATGTTCTCCAACTAAAACCAAAAGGTGGCTACAACCACCTATCCCTGCCCCGTTCTACCACCCTGAAATATAAGTGAAATGATGAAACCAATCTGTACCAACAAGCTGTAACCAACCTGTGCCACTCTCATTTAACCAACCTGTACCTATACTCATCTGATACCAACAAAATTCAACAGGTACGTTAATTTTTTGTGCTGCAACGCACATATGTATGTGTCCTTTATATATTGTAGCCCGTGTATGTACGTGACCTTTCTATACTACAACCTGCATACACCTTCTAAGGGCTAGGGTTTTTACCTTTCTGAAACTATGACTCTTTTCTTCCACTGTCACATCAATCTGCAACCTATGCCAGCCTGTACCAATCAAACTGTACTATCAACCATGTACATCAATCACTCACACAACATGTACCATTACAAGTGCATCAACTATGCACATCGCAATACCTCATAACCATCATCAATACCAATATGTTCTTTTACTAATATATCAAGATATCTATGCCACACCATCCATATACCATGTGTCAACAATACTTATAGAAAGTTCCTCTAAACATATACCAAGATGTACAAATCATGTGTCACAAACACTACTAGCAAGTGCCTCCAACAATGCACCAAACATGTAACAATCATGTATCAACAAGTCAAACTATGACTCGTCAAGATGTACCAACATTACCATACCATACACCTAATGTATGTGCCAACTCATCAACTATATGTCCCAACATGTATCTCAACCATATACCAAGACATATACCAATATAACCAACACAAGTCCTTTATCAATACATCACATAATACATAATCCAAATACCATAAACCATTGCATCAAACCATGTGCCAATAACTCATTGTTATGTAGCCTCAAGTGTGTACCATCATATATCAATACCACTAAAAAAATCCTCTCACAATGTACCATAAGATATGTTGGGCCCTTCATTTTTGGATGAGAAGCTACACAAGAAGGACTATAGTCCTAGTTTTGGTCTAGTACAATTTGCGCAGGCTACAAAAAAGATGGACATCAGAGCAAGGAGAAGTAACTGAAATCAATTGTGAAAAGGACAACACAACACCAACAAGGCAAAATAAAGTGCAACAGAACAAGAAATCATGTGAGCTCAAAGCCAAAAGAAACGACTTAGCTTATATATATGGATGGATACGATTGTAAAGGGTTGGTGTCATAATTATAAAGGGCGGTTCAATCATGACTTTAAAAGGGTTGTTGTCTTTTTTTTGTTGTCTATTGTTGAGAAGTCGGGTTTGGGTTCTGTAAATATAATCTTTACACCATTTTGGGAAATAGAGCTCTGCAACATGGGTCCAGAGCCAGGAGTCTGTAACATAGAACCAATTTGTATCTTTGAGATTGTAACTAAGAAAGACCTGAAGATAATATATGAAGAAGGATCCAAAATTTCAAAATATTTTGCATCACTATGTGTTTATACCTCTGCATTGTATCATTACAGTACTTATTTATGCTTCATAAGTTCCACATGATGTTTTTTTGTTTGAATGATTTCCGCAACCTAAGTAGCTTCAGTTCTTGCATATATGAGTTCAAATTTGTTCTGCAGTTAGTTTTTCTTTTGCAAGACCATCATGAATCTTGAAGGTTCTGTGAACCCTCCTAAGTATTTTCCTTGCCCTTCCCCATCCTTTTGTCTTAGTTGTTCTTCAGGTGAGACTTATTCTCTTTGGAGGAGATGAACATGTCAGTGCTCTAGAACACACAGTACCTTTTGTTGGTAACCTAAGAAGGACCCTGGTTTGATCAATCTTGCACCAACAAAATGGTTCCATTGTCAGGACCTAAAAGGGAACTTGTAGGGAGGATTCTTCCATGGATTCATAGGTCTAATATTGACCAATAGTGGGAGAGAAATTGTGATGCCTTCATATGGAAAGAAGCAGAGCTGAGAAGGAAATCTTTGAAAGATACTAAAGAGGCAGTCTTTTACTCATAAATATCGAGCGACCATTACGCGATATTATGGGTTAAGTTCCCAGAATAAATTTTCCACTGGAGAGATAGGCTCCAAGAAGCTTCAGAGTTCCAAGAATAATTCAAGAGGAACTATACTTGGGATACATAAAATATTGTGTCACTTCATTGACTGGATCATCCAATCATGTGAGTGATTGATTTTTGGGTCAGTACCACATTAGAGAGATACATTATTGAGCTTTCAGCTGAGAAACACCAGTCTTTCGCACGAGCACAAGTGGATTTCAAGAAAGACGCAAGGGGAAGACTGTTGAGAGAAATCCCCTTGTGGATTAAAGTTTTCTTGATGGAAGAGGGGATGCTAACTATGTCCCTGNAAGACTGTTGAGAGAAATCCCCTTGTGGATTAAAGTTTTCTTGATTGAAGAGGGGATGCTGACTATGTCCCTGACTAAGATGGCAAGGTAACCACCTTCTCTTTGGTTAGGGTGAGTTTGGGGTGGATTCATGGCCTGAGAGAGGGGGGACAGTTCTTTGACAAATGGGGGAAACAACAATAAATGGAATCAAGAGACGAGCGATCCTTGAAAAGAGATGCCATATTTGAGAACTGGTGGCGTGGTAAGATAAAGAAAGAAACAAAATAATATGAGAATTTTCATAAAGAAGTTGGACCAGGAGAAGTAGAGGAAAGGCATATGGAAGAGTTGAAGAAAATGAGAAGATAGGAAATACTGGACAATCAAAGATTAAGTGAGAGAGAAGCGCAGAGGGAAAGAATTCCTGAGGAGGGTGGAAAAGAAGGAGAAGGTGTAAAAGAAAGGTAGAAGGAATCCATCATGGATCTTAAAGAAGAAAGAGAAGATTTAGCCTCGATGCTAGGGAAGATCGGGAATCCGACTGAAGAGAAAACTCTAAACGAAGAAAATGAGACCCCCCAGATCAAACAAAATCTCCCCAAATCCAGTGGCTCCAACCTCAAATTGCCCATACCTCGAGTGTATTCTATACAAGTGGTAAATTCAATAATACCCTATTGTGCTAATTATGTTCTAGTACAATTAGTTAGTCAGTCACAACCAGGAAGTACGAGTACAGGGAGGATATTGGGATCCCCTGGTATGTCGCAATAAGGACTGTTAGGTTTCATTTTGATAGGAGAAACAATATCTACAATGGTTTGTCACGTCGGAGGTTTGATTTCTTGATACCCATAATTCTAGGGTAAGGGAGACAAATATGTTGAGCAACATTGGTTATTGTGTGAAGCAATCTGGAGGTCTAGAGGGACTCCATATGTGAATAAGTTGGTTGAGTTCTAGACTACCTTGAGAGGTCGTACTCTCAAATGCTACATGAATCTTATTGATCCAAGAGTGTGAGGATTTGAAGGTCAAGTGTTCACACTTGACCAGGTACAAACAAGGTTTATAACAGAGTTTAAGCTACCTCAGTTAGAACAAAAATCTCTATCTAAGTTGCACGAGATTCAACAAAGAGAAGGTGAATCAAACTGGGAATACAACCAAAAGTTTAAATATGCTATATGGAGGTTAGTGCATCCAATCCATGAGGAACATCAAAGAGAATGGTATATTCAAGGATTTCTACCTTTGACATGGATTCTATTAATGCAACAATGGATAGCCACTTTGACAAATGCCTTGGAAAAATCAATGAATATTGAAGCCATGGAGGGATATCTTGGGAGCATGAGAGTGACCAGACCCCCAAAAGATTCAAATTTGGTGCAACTACAAGGGAAAATATCAACGCTTATAGAAATGATTCAAGAATTAATGATACCGATACCAGGAAGACCGCAGGTCTGGTGTTCTGGATGTTACACAGAAGGACATATGGTAATCAAATGTCCACGAATGAGGGGAATGGAAACTCCTCATAATCCTATGGGACCCCCACCAAGAACCACAGGATGAGTTGCACAAGTATCTGTGAATTTACCATTCCATAACCCCACCCCATATCATGATTTTCCAGGGAGCCAAGTAGCACCAACAGTTGAGTATTGTGATATTTTTTTAATCCATGGGCATGGTCCGAGATAGTGCCCCATTATGTATAAGTATTCAACAGTACCAAATATTGTACACTATGATTTTTGCGCATCTACCACAGATACCACCAATAAGTGTAGAGCATTGGATGTGCTTGCAGATAGGTTGGATTAAACAACATTTAGGGTGAATGAAACCCCTCAGGGACCGGGAAGAGCTTAAAGAGGTGGAGCTAGGGGAGACTTCAGAGGAGGAAGAACCAAGTCAAGAGGACCAAGAATATGTTATAAATGTGATGAGAAAGGCCATCTCGCGAGATATTGTCCTCATCCAAGGCAGCCATGGTGCTCTCACTATAGGACCAATGGGTATGCAACTGAATACTTCCTATAACTAATTGCAAAATCGAAAGATCGGGTATGTCAATGAGGAACTAACCTCATCAGTTCAGAAATCAAGAGAGTTAGTAAAGGAAAATTTCCCAACCTAAGTATCGTCACTTGAGGAGGAGCAAAGACATGAGTTGATGCTAATAACCTACCTTAGATCCAGAAGGAAACACCTAAAGAAGACATGTATGATCCTTTGAAACAAAATTTGTTATTTAAAAATGCCATAGAAGTATTTCAAAATATCTCTATCCCAGAGATGCAAGAGAAACCCCCTCAGCCTATTGTTTACCCTAAGATTGCGCAAGTCCCTACTTCACCCCCTGCACCCAGAAACCCTGTAGCCTCGATGAGACAACCTGAGCAACCACAAAATGTAGTCGACCTTTGGTTTTGGTTATTTTCTGATATTTTTGGGAATGAACAGTTAACAAAAAAGTTGTGCAATGCACTATATCTATTTTTAGGGAATGAGGAACCCACATAAGAAAGAATAAGGACTAATCTTCCTAATAAGAATGCTCAGAGATTACAGAGAAGGAAAGTACGAATGAGAAAAGAATTCAGATTAGTAGCCCAGCTAGACAAATTTGAAATTAAGGATGTTATGTTAGATCTATGATATGATGTTAACATACTTCCTAAAAAGACTTGGGAGACCTTGGCAAAACCCTAGTTGATCTACTCCCCAATATAGCTAAGAATGGCCAATCAGTATTGTATTTTCCGAATAGGAAGACTGGAGAATGTGGAAATAGATGTTGCGGGAGTGAAGATTGTAGCTGATTTTAAGGTGATTGAAATCATGGGGGATAAGGACCCTTCTCTTTCCCTACTTGGTATTGATTGGGCCTGTGACAACTATGCAGTAATCGACCTAAAGAAAGAGACTATGACATTCGAGGTAGATGGAATCAAGGTAGTTCAATCCCTGGATCCGTATGTAGGCCCCAGATATACAGAACCAACAGATAACAATATGGAGGCACAAGACTTGGATTAGTTATGCACTGCAATATAAGGAACAAGAGAAGATTACATAAATCCTATTGTGGATGGATCAGTAAGTTGGAGTAGTATACAGTCAGTAGAAGAAGATTAAAAAATGGCATTTGACAGTTGTCAACAAGACTCATATGAAATATTATCAAGGATATGTGCAACTGTCAGGGCAACTAGATGGGTTGGAAACAAGGTCAAAGAACACCCAGTATATGATGGTACCTCGGGACTTGATAGTTTTATTCTCGGCATGGAAGAAAAGGTAGTAGAGGTTCAAAGGATCTTAGTACTGTATTTAACCCTCCAAGACACCCCTACCAGATGGTGGGCCAATCACAAAGCCTTATTCAAAAATTGGGATGATGTGAAGCAAGATATCAAGTATAGGTTTCAGCATAAGGAGTAGCTGGAATCATATATGAAAACAGATTTCCAAATTGTGCTTCTGTTCAATGGAGAGTTGGATCCTAAATCACATATTGGATAGTGCGTAACATAGTGGCAAGTTGCGAAAATACCCTCTTTATTCTGGGTTCAAGTATTTCCCCACTCACTAGGTCCAATACCAAAATATTGGTTCATGCATGAAGAAACAATAAGATAGACTAGTGACTAGAAAACATCGGTAGATCACTTTTGCAAGGACTTCTCCTTTACAAGTAAGTACCCTAAGCTTGAAGTAGTCTTGCAAAGAATTAAGGAATTTCTTTTTACAAACAATCGTAATCAAAACTCAAACCTAGTGGTATGTGAAAATCATAGCCGAGAACTTCAGACTAATCTTCACTTAACCTTAGAAAAGAATCCTATAGAATGCTATAAGATTGACAGGGATTCAGAAAGCCTAGATGATTTAGAGGAATTGAGAAACATAGCCATTAAAGAGACAAAAGGGAACAAAGAAATCCAGAACATCATACCCAATCAGACTAATAGTTCTTATAATCAACCATTAAAGTTGTGCAAAGTCAATATAGGGACCATGGAGTAACCTAAGATAGCTATGGCAGGAGATTATTGGGATGAGCAGACTAGTCAATAAATACAAAGTTTGTTGCGAGAATATGAGGATTTGTTCCCAAACACTTTTTCATAGTTAAAAGGGATCAAAGGAGTTATGGGAGAAATGAAAATTGAATTAAAACCAGGATCAAATCATGTGAGGCATATAACATACCACCTTAACCCCAGAGTGAAAGAGAAGGTTAAAAGGGAAATAGAAAAGATGTTGGAAGCTGGACTTATTTTTGCAGTAGAAGAGGCATAATGGGTCAGCCCAATAGTCATCCAGAGCAAGAAATCCACAAAGAATATCAATGTTTGTGTAGACTTTAGAATCCTTAACTCTGCCTGCGTGCATGAACCTTTTCCAACACCTTTTACTGATGAGGTTCTAGAACAAGTTGTGGGGAAAGAATCATACTCATTTACAGATGGATTTTCAAGGTACCGCCAAGTAAGGATTGCTGACGAACAAAAAAATAAGACCACATTCATAATAGAATGGGGGTATTTTGCATACAATGTGATGCCATTTGGCTTAAAGAATGCCCCTACAGTTTTCTCCAGGATTGTAATGGCAGATTTCTGAGAATTTATTCACAAGTTTATAGAAGTCTATATGGATGGTTGGATGGTATATACCCTACTCAAAAAACATGTAGCACTACTACATCTGATGTTTGACAGGTGTAGATAACTGCAAATATTGTTGAACCTCAAAAAGTGTATCTCATGTGTTCCACATGGAAACTTGTTAGGCCACATAGTATGCCAAGAGGGAGTATTGGTATACCCAGCCAAAGTTGTGGTCATTGTGAACATGCTGCCACCTATGAGTGCTAAGAAGTTGCGCTCCACGCTGGGATACACAGGGTACTACCACAGGTTCATCAGAATATATGAAAACATCACTGCACCACTGTAAAATCTATTAAAGAAGGCTGAAGTGTTCCAATGGACCCCAAAATGTGATAAAGCGTTCAAGACCCTAAAGGAGAAGCTCAACACAACACCTATTATGATATTTTAAAATTGGGAAAACAAATTTCATGTCCATGTAGATGCTTCAGGTATTTCCTTAGGAGATATCTTAGCACAAATAGGGGATGGAGCCATGGATCATCCTATCTATTTTGCGAGCAGGAAGTTATCACAAGATGAGCACAACTATACAATGACAGAAAGGGAGGGTTTAGCTATGATTTATGTTTTGTAGAAATTTAGACATTATTTGTTAGGTTGTCTTTTTAAGTTCTTTACTAATCATTCTGCATTTAAATATCTAGTTAAAAAACATGTGTTGGAAGGGATAATTTGTAGATGGTTGTTACTTTTTTAGGAATTTTCTTTTGAAGTGATCATTAAGCCTGGAAGATGCAACGTAGGACCTGATCACCTGTCTAGATTAGAGTCAGGGGAAAGTTGCAGAAATGTTGATGATCAGCTCCCAGATGTAGACATGTTCCAGGTTGAGGCCATACCAGAGTACCTGGAAGACATAGCAGTATTCTTAAGTACAAGAGCCTACCCAGAAACATATTCTGCAACCCATAAATGCCATATGGTGGTTAGAGAAACGGACTATCAACTAACTGTAGGGTAATTGTATAAATTGGGACTAGATAGTATCCTCAGGAGATGTGTCTTGGATTATGAAAGACAAGATATACTATGGGAGTGCCACAGTGGAGTTGCGGGAGGTCATATAGGAGAAAATGCCATTGTGCAGGATGTCCTCCAAGTTGGACTATGGTGGGCCATGCTCTTCAAGGATGCAAAGGTATATGCTAGATCATGCAATGTGTGTCAAAGAGTGGTTAAGCCATCATGAAGAGATGAATTACCACTTCAACCAGTTCAATCTTTGCAGGCATTTGAGAAGTGGGCGGTTGACTTCATCGGGTCGATCAACACCAGAACTAAGCATTTTAAGTCTAGGTACATTATTAGCGCAACTGACTACCTTACATGTTGGGCTGAGGCAACAATTGTTCAAGATTTCTCGACTGATACTGTTGATAGCTTCATTTTCAAAAATATTCTCACTCGATTTGGGTGTCCTAGGAGCCTGACCAGTGATCAGATAGCTCATTTTATCAGTAGTAACATAGCAAATCTTATAGCATAGTTTGTGATCCAACATCACAAAATCAACGTCCCCTACCACTCACAAGCCAATGGAATAGTAGAGGCATTCAACAAGATTCTGGAAAGAGGGTTAATGAAGGTTTGTTGCACAAACAGGGAAGATTGGGATGACAGAGTTCCAACAATATTATGGGCTTACAGGACAACCACAAAGAAACTCCATAGGTAGACACCATTTTAGCTAGTTTATGAGAAAGAGGTTGTGGTTCCTACATAATTCATTACTCCAAGTTTGTACATTGCATGGATCACACACATGTCAGAGGAAGAATCAATTGTGCAGAGACTCATGAAGTTACAAGAAATTGAAAAGGTCATGTTTTTAGTAGACTTCCATCAGTCAGTTGAGAAAGAAAGGTAGAAGTCTTGGAATGATAGAAATTGTTATAACCCTATAATTTATAGGATCAAATGGTGACTGAAATGTTATTAATTTAGAGCCTTGTTTGTCAAATGATTTTCCATTCTGCAAATAATTTGAGAAAAGAAAAGAAAAGAAAAGAAAAAGAAAAAGAATAAAAGAGGGCATAAAGAATTTGGATAAAGCCCCATGCAATAACAATGACTTGGTTCATACAGTTCAATCATGGCTAAGTCCTTTTAAATTGATGTTGATAGAAGTAGGAAATAAGATTGGCTAAGCTGTTTAATCTTAGCCAAGCAAATTAGGTTAGCTAGTGAATAAATTTGACCAGACTACCTAATCTTGGTCAAATAACCCCAGGATAGAGTAATTTCTTAGTCCAACAATTTAATCTGGGCTAAGTGTCATAGGTAATTAGGTTAGAACATAGGTTAGTTTTATTTATCCCAATAAAACAGGCATGAAGATCGAAGTTGAACCATATCTTTGAGGTTTAAAGGTTTGATCTCTAACCCCATGATGATGAAAACAGGGAAAATTTGGGAAAACCCACATAATGCACTTATCCTAAGTTTCAGAACAAATATGATTTTTTCACTCACAGATTAAAAAAACACATAGATGAACAAATGAGATGTCAGTGCCCAGATCTATGGCTGACAAGTTTTTTTGGACCACCCTGACCGTTCTACCTTTAACGGTGGGGGGGTGGTATGGAATCAGAGATAACCAAAGTGAGCATCTGAACAATTGAGGTGCTAGTGCTTAGATCCATGGTCAAGATTCAATTCTGAACACCCCCCAACTATTCTGATTTTAATGGTGAG
>JZKD02S1973244.1:265955-294353 GCA_000966675.3 Picea glauca | reverse complement strand
AATATGGGGGGGGGGGTCCAGAATGGAGTGATTTCTCTGGTGGGCCCCTTTTTCTACGTGGTAGAGATCCATTGATCCATACTTCCGCCGCTTACCATTTTCTGACATACCCCTGTCACCCCATCACGTCATTCTTCACTTGTTTCCCCTAGAGGTCACGTCTCATTACTCTGTCAGTACATTCCCCCTGTTAACCCATTACAAGTCCCTTCACCATAGTTACTCCCCAATAAACACCCGCCACATCATCCAGTCATATTCGGCATTCATTGTTACTTGCCATCTCATGCTCCAAAAGACGTGTTGGAAATTTATTACTGGCTAACTTATCCATTAGCTTGCTGACCTATCCCCCATGCCCAACGAGTATCCATTTTCTCAAAACTACCATTTCCCTTCATTCTTCCATTGCTTACTATGTCATCTCACCAAAAAATATCTTTCCCGTTGCACCAAAGCACAATTTTCCCATTTTCTCTCCGTTCTAGTCAATCGTCCAAAGCCACCATTATCCCCACTAATGATTGTTTGACTTGCAGGTATTTTCATAGTGATGGTGCCAAAATCAAAGAGGACAGAAGCGGAGGAAAATCCTTTCCTCCTGCCTCCTGTCGATCTCGACAGGATCCCCCTAGCCAACAAAGATCATCTAATTAGAGACACCAGGTGCAAATTTGACTTCGTGGATTTTCCGTCATTGCTTAAAGAGGTTTTCTTAGATTAGAGCGATGAAATTGGGCTCTCGAAGTCCAACCTTCCTCTGTATATTTTCCCCCAGGTACACCATTTCCCCAAGTTCGCCCTCAAGTGCCAGGCTCATTATCTCCCTGACTAGAGAGCCGTAGTATCTTTCTCAGGAGAAACTCTATTTTTCATCACACTAGAGGTCATAGACCAGATGATTCATATCCCAAGAGCTGAATCAGTCTCCCCTTTTAATCTTGAGGTCATCATAGAGTTATACCAAAAACTGTCATTTCCCTAGAGAACCCAAATTTTCGAGCTTTTCCTTCCCCAGACTGCTCATCTCCCCAAGAAAAATCCCCCATACCCTTCCTCCCTGTTCTCAATAAAGGGAAACCAAATCATTTTGTCCCTCTGTGCTCTAATGGGTTAGTTTTCCAACCAATGGGTAGATGAACCCATATTGGGTTTTCTTTCCATCTTCTCCACAGAAGAAAAACCCACCACGCAGTTCGATTACAACACTTTCCTGGTGAACAATATTCATGAACAGTCTTTGAATTTTGCCATAGAGGGCATGTTCTAGTATTCCTCAATATTGGCCTACATGTTCACTTTCTTTCAGGTGTACAGATTCTCCTTTTCAATGCAAAATATGGACCAAGATGGGAAGCCACAGGCGGTAACTGCTTGGACTTCGCTACTCTAACAAAATTCTTCAGAATTCAACTTCAAACAGTTTATCGAGCAGTTCTACCACCCAATGGTGAGAATTCTCAGTGGTATACCTGAACCAAGAATAAATGAGGAGATTCAAAGGATTTTACACCTCTCGGACCTTGAAAAAACTAGAGACTGGTACATGTACCAAGATCACACAGAGATCAGAGTATATGGATGCGAGTTGGCTCCATATAAATTGCCCAAGTATTTACCCATGAGGATATTTTCCCTGTAATACATAAGACAAATGTTTAACTCAAATGACATACATTTTGTGTCTCTAAAAACGAAACAACAACTTAGAATTAAAGGGAAAATAAGATCATTCATCTACAATAGTCGAGGCACCGGGGAGGAAGCAGATAGACTGCTAAAAGAGATGAATTTTTTTGTTAGCTTCATATGGCACTATGATCCATGTGGGACAATTTCTGACATGAAGATTAAGAATTAAAATGCCCCATATGTTCATACACCCAAGCCTGAAATAGAGAAGTTCGCGAATCAAATGGAATGGGAACCAAACACTTTGGTCGAAATAGAATAGCAGGACCCTTCGGTCATCATCCCATAGATGACTACACCACAGGTTCCCAAGGAGAAAAGGCCTAGGAAGGATTCTTCACCTCCTATCACTGAAGTCTCGGCCGAGGATTTCCAATTACATACCAAGAGGCCAAAAACCAGTCACACACCTGACACGGCTGGTGAAAAAGAAATCAAATCCACTGCAACTATGAAGGATGACCGGTCACTCCTCATCTCAAGAAACAAGCAGATCATTTCTGCTTTTTTTTCCTAAGAATCCCACAAATACTCCACCTGTCAACTAGTTGAGCAAAGAAGGACCAAAATTGAGTATTTTTGAGAAATATGATCGGATCAAAAAGAAAAATCAGACACTGACCAGCAATACATACGCTCAATTTTGGAAACAGACATCAACAACTCAGCATAGACTGTTGTCTGCATTTGACATGGAGAAGGGTAGGATGCACATGGAATTTCTGCAGGCACAGGTGCCAGACTCTAAAGTAATCACTGAATACAAAAGGGAAACATTCAAGTTTCATACAAGGGATGTGCATCCTGTTGATCAAATGGATATGCACAGGAAAACTAGGGAAATGATTTTCTCCACTTTGGCAAATGATCTACTGCAGCCACCAAATTACAAGCATCCCTGACTAATGTCTAGACACAAATGAAATTAGAAAAGATATCATCCTTTGCAAAGGACAACATAATTAATACATTGGAAGAATTGGTCCTCAAGATTGGGTATGACCCCTCAAATGTGAAAGCAGTTGAGGAAATTCTTAAAAATAAAAATGTCGATATAGCCTCTCTGAGGAAACAATTGAAATTTCCACCAACAAAGGATGCACAGGCAAAGGAGATAGCTGAGACAAAAGGGGAAAAGGATGAGATGCTCAGGTTGATTATGGATCAAAATGCACAGTTAAAAGAGATGGAGGCAGAACTAGAAAATTTATTGAAAGAGAAGGAACAATCAAAGCCCATGGAAGTCATTCCATTAAGCACAGTTCCACTCATAGGAGTAAGCACAGCATATGCAATAGAAATTCCCTCAGCAACTCCACCGACAGCTCTGGAAAAGACAATAGAACTAGAAAAATCCATGGAGGAGATGAATTTGTAAGAGACAGAGATTAGAAGACTTAAAAAGGAGGTTGCGAACCTTCTGGAACTCAATTCTTCTTACCAAGCCAGCTACTCCAAGGAAAAAAAAACATCAGATAAGCTCAAACAGGAATTGCAACAGCTTCAAAAGAAAACAGTGGTAGGCAGAACACTTGCTGAGGTCAAGGAAAATGTCTGGATGGATATCACCAAATCCATAAATGAAATATGGCCTATGGTACAAATCATGTTTGAGCAGAACAAACTAGTGCAAAGAAGCAAGTGGGCGATTGAAAAGAGAAGAGGAGAATTGGGAGAGATGCCCGCAGAAGCCACTGAGATCATCAAATTCCTAAATTCAAAAACTAGAGAAGAGTTAGAGGAGTTGAGAATTGAAGATAGGACAGAAACCATCCTCGAAAGAGGATTATGACCAAGAGAGGATTGATAATACAACTAGAGGAAAAGGTTCAGGCTATGGACATAGGAGTGAAAATGTTTTTCATCAAAATTGAAGCTCTGCAGAAGAAAGGCCTCCTTGGTTTAAGGGTCATAAATGAAAAGTTAATGACATTGTCTGATTATAAAAAGAAGCTAGCCACTGTGGCTAAAGATAGTTAGAAGTTATTGGGAATATAGGGCAGTATCATAGGCAAAGCGTTTTTAGAAGCTTTCCAGTCAGACATCAGCATACAACACGAGATCCAATACATTTTCATCATCAAGCCAAATTTTGCCAAATATACAAAGATGGATGAAGTATATCGAAGATTTCTCAAAGTCATCATTCCTAGTAACCTTCGATGGGAAGAGTTATGCAATCTGATCGAGTAGGTGATGAGGTGTCTAAGCCTAGTCAGCTACCTAGTCAGACGAGGTCATGCAGAGGCCTCACCAACGGTTGACCCCAAAAATCAGCATGAAGTTTCAACACATCATCAAACAGTTTCCTAAATTTTTGTATCTTGTTAAGTTGGTTAGCTAAATTTAGATTTTCCACATCTTGATCTTTAATGACAGGATCGTATGTAATTTTGATTATAGATACTTCAAACTTTGAAGTACCGAGGGTGGATCTTTACGCCCTGTAAGCTAGAAAGACTGTAATTTTGTCAAGAGATATTCCAGTAATACAAAGGGACATTTCAAAGGATTCTCACGTGTTGTTCATTGGTGATGTTATTTTTTTCTATGTTAAATGTTTTTCCCTCTCAGTTGTCATATTGTTTTCTAATCTAATCTTTTAAAAGTAGTGCATGTGGGAGGATTTATCTTTGTATACCCTGTTTATGGATTTGAAAGATCTTAATGTTTATCTTTCTGATATTACAATGAAGGAATTCTTAAATGCTTCTTTACTTTAATTGATATTCTCATCTATTATGCTTTTCATCACTTTATTGCTAAAGAATCCAATGAATGCATTATCTTGCCCTATGAAAAGAATCTTTTATTTTTTGTTTAGATTTCTATCTTTATAATACAGACCCCATAGCCCAACGGAGGCGTAGACCTTATTCAGCCAACTTAACAAAAACAACAACAAACCCTTTCAATCTTATTTTGTTTAACTACCCTAATATCTTGAAGTTAAAACATAGTGAAATCATACAGATAGATCCCTCTCGAAAATTGGTAGGGCTATATTTTAGTTTCGAAGTGGTTGGATAAAGTTACCTCTTGTAAATTTGTTCTACTCTGACAACCTCTAGGAATTTACAGAGTGATAACATAGTGGCGACTCCACTGGGGAATAGAACAAAAATTCAACCCCACGTTTTCTTTTTCCTTAGAAGAAAATTTTATTTTTGAAAAAATTATAAATCTGAGAAAGGAATAATGTTCAGAGGTTGTTAAATTCTTGTACATAGTAATTTTGGATTCATAAAGATACAAATATATTAAAATATAAAAATTAAAAAATCTGGCTCCTAAAAGAGTTTAAACTCGATCCCACCCAGACCTAGAGCCTACAATAGCAACTGATAATCCAGAACAGTTGGTCAAAAAGAAGACCATTGTAGAAGGTTCAGGGAGTCATTGTCCCTGTCACAGGTCCCTTTCTCTTCTAGAGGAACTTGTTTCCCTTCAAGATGTCGACTTCGACACAATCTTTGAACAAATCCTGTTTAGAACGAAATTTGATAGCTTTCTGACCGAAACCGTTTTAGATCCAGCCATCTTGCAACCCCGAAACCCTGAAGTACTATCTCCCACTACAAAACCTCAAATCGCTCACTCTGTGCCAATTAGCTCCTCATCCTCCTCATTTTCTTCCACCACCCCACCTATCATTTAGGTTGTTGTCCCACCCCCTCCACCTATCATGGCGGCTATATATGTTCCCTTGGTATTGGTTTCACATTTATACGACATGCCCCAGGACTATCAAACGAGACTCCCATAGTTTGATGGTACAGGGCCCTTGAACACACAACAACACGTTGATAAAATGAATGACTATTTTGACTTGCAAGAAGTGGATGAAGTAGATGTTCAAATGAGACTTTTTGCACAGAGTCTGACTGGGGATGTTAAGAAATGGTACAAAGTCTTACGTGATGCTTTAGTGGTCAACCTTATAGCATTTCAAAGAATTTTCCTAGAAAGATGGGAGGTAAATAAAAATCCTCTCCAGATCTTGTCCGAATATGAAAACATCAGAAGGAATCAAGGAGAGATAGTTCAAGACTACTTCAACAATCTGTACAACACAATTCTAGTTGATATTAAACCCCCATAAGGTTTGGCACTGATAAAATTCCCTGATGGTTTTGACGCTGATATGTCGTATCAATTAAGGGAAAGAAACTCCACCACCCTGGAGGACATGCAGAAAAGCAAAATAAGTGTAGAGGCCAACCTGTTGGCTAAAAGGGCACGACAGAGGATAGAAAGGAGAGTCATGATTAAAGAGGAACCTTCCACATATTCTTTTGATGCCAAAATAGATTCCTTATCTAGAGAAGTGGAGAGGATGATTGAGAGACTTACTGTAACCGAAACAAATCCTTCTAGAGAAAACCAACCTGCTCTTGAAATTCGAAATCCTAACTTCAAAAGAAATCCTCCTCAAATCAGGTAGAGAGATCTTAGGGATCAAAGAGAATAGAGGGGTCCTGATCAAAATATCAGACCACCCCTACAAAACAATTATGCCTATGAGGGTGAGGAGGTAATTGAAGAATTAGAGGACACACACATAAACCTCATGGGCATTCATGATAACGAATCCATTTTCCTTACTTAGGAAGAGCAAGAAATTTTCCTTCTTTCTCAAACAGAGGTGAGTGAGGAAGCCGAAGAGACCGAACAGTAAGAATTTGAAAATGCCATTATGGAGGTACATAGGCAGTACAATATGTGAAGTAAAAATCCAAATGAAAATTCCCCAAAAAAGGTAACCGAAACGAAGAAAACAGTCAAAAGCAAGAAATCCCCTGAGCCTTCTACTAAGAAGATCCCTGAGAAAGGAAATGATGAAGCTCTAGCAAAAAGAAACCCTACCATTTTACAAATATCAACACAGACTGAGGTTTCATCAACCAACTAGCCAAATACTTCTTCCCATAAAACTATGGTGGACAACTGAGCCAAAGCAGAGCACCTACTCTTTTCATCCTCAAAGGGAAATTATCCAAAGTGAAAATTCCCATTCCCCTTTCCGATTTGATGAGTAAGGACTCTTACTGATCGCAGGTGATCAAAGCACTGAGCATTGAGCCTAATATAGGCACGAATGCCTTAACCGTTGGATCGAAAAACCATTCGAACATGGTAAATCTTACTGATGATCAACCTAAACTCCTTTTTGGTCTTGAATTTGATGGTCAGACTGACACTGGCCCTGTCGCTCCTTTATACATTAGCCTTAATATACATGACCTGATTCTGTACAATGCTATGTTAGATTTGGGTGCTTCTCATAACCTGATGCCTAAAGCAGTGATGGAAAAACTGGGACTAGAGGTCACCAGACCTTACAAGGATTTACACTCTTTTGACTCCAGCAAAGTTAGATGTATCATATTGATCAAGGACTTATGTATCACTCTAGTTCAGATTCTAGCAAAAAGCATGGTTATGAATGTTGTGGTCATGAAAATTCCCCCAAAATATGGTATGTTTCTATCCAGGTCTTGGGGAGCTAAGTTGAAAGGTACTTTGCAGTTGGATATGTCATATGCCACCATCATAGTATTCGGACAATAGAGAAGACTCTACAGAGAGATGCTGATGAAATATATGGTCAACAGCCAAGAAAAACCACATAACTATCCTCTATACTCTGCACACTTTGATCTATATTACTTTATCCTATATAACGACGATGATATGGGAGAACAAATCACTCAGCTGGAAGAAGATACATTTGATCTGAATGAAGACCAAGAAATCACTGAGGCAAAAGGGAAGAAACTCATAATAAGTGACAAATTGTTAGTGGATTTCTAGAGCATGGACTTCGATGGAGCTATAAGCAAAGAAGGAGCTGGAGCAGGAGTTTGGTTTCACAATCACAAATCTAGGTATTCAGAAAACCATTCTTACAAACTAAATTTTCAATGCACTAACAACATAGCAGAATATGAATCTTTGATCCTTGGTCTGAAACTACTTGTTACACCTCAATATTGCTCACTTCGATAAGCATCGTAAGTGTCGCATGTTCCTCTCAATTTGAAGGATAAGGGAGAATGATTAACTGAAGTCAAGAACCTTTTGCCACCTGAAAGGAGCTCTTAAACAAAGGTTTTGAAGGAGAGTGCTCCCCTACATCAGCTTTAGGAGTGTTGGCATTCCCCCACAAGATACTGGGGAGCATTATAACAACAAACCACTTCTTTGCAGGAGAGCTACCCATCCTTGGAGTGTTGGTGCTCCCCTTGAGCCTCCTAGGGAGCGTTATAACACCCTGATGCCCCTTTTAAGGGAGCATTGTCTAATCTGAGAACTGGTTGGCCCATTGAGGAGAATAAGGGGAGGATCTTTCAAGTTTGGAAGGTAGTTGCATTCAAATTCTTGATTCAATCAGAATATCCTTGATCTAAGGAGGGAATTCCTCAACCTACCCTAAAGATACCTCAATAGGTTAAGCTTCTCTTAACCTACATAAGCAGACTCTATGATGGTGAAAAGGGGGAAGGATTGCTAGCATGAAACCTATGGTCTCATAGGAAACACACAATGAACTAAAAGAGAGTGATCAGTGTAGTTGCTATCATCTAGGTTGTGGATCTTTCGAGCAAGGGTTAGACAAAGGAGACTTGACGAAGTTGTCGCATTCGCATCTACAATTGTAAGTATTGTTGTTGTTATTCTCATTAATATGACACGCTTGGCCTGTTTTTTTCTAGTTTGTGTTTTATATTACATGAAATTATCATTGATAGATAGATCTATTTTCAAGCTAATATCAATAGAGTAGGAAGTGGTCGCACTTTGTTTGTCTATAGGGCTCATCGAGGAGTGGAAGATTGGAGCTCAACTTGGAGCGTGCAAGGACAAATGTCGATAAAGAGGTACTTCTATTCTCATTCCTCCTCATGCATTAGTTTGTATAGATTTGAAAGGATGTCAGTGTCCATGTTAATCACTTTCTGTCTTAGAGTTTAGGGTCTATCTCGTTGAGGCAATCTACCTGTCCACAGGGAGATTTTCCTACAACAAAAACTGGCGACTCCACTGGGGACTCCTAAAATCAAAACTTTTTGTTTTGATTTCTCCTCATAGACCTTGTCTTACCCCTTGATTTTTTTCAGACCTGGTTCACCCCTTTTTGATTAATGTCATGAGCTGATTGACTCCCTACCCCATTGCACTCAGCTTGATTGTCGAGACTAGACTACATTTTTTTGGATTTTTGACACTTTTTGGAGATTTTTGAACCTGGCGCCCCTGTCTCTGTGTTAACAGAGAACCAACACTCCCTAAGTGCCTTATGCAGAGTTCTATAACGCTCCTTTCCCTTTGCAACAGAGTGTCATCCCTCTTTTGGCCAAAAACTTTCCAGATTTTGCTCTTTTCAGGGTTTTGCCTCTGGTTTCACTTGCTGAGTCTCCCTGTGAGTCAATGCTTCTTCCTTTTAGCCTTGACATCTTACTTTTTGAAGAAAAAACACCTTACTGTTTAGATCTTGTAGTCTTCTTCACTATTGTTTTTGAGTTTTTCTATTGTTTGAAGTTTGAAACCAATGCATTGTCTTTCTCTCCTTTTTTACTGAGCGAGAAACTCTGGTGAAGGTCATCAAAGGCCTACGGATATTTTCATTTGGTTTTAGTTAAGATCATTGTTCTTCGACATTTCTTTTGGTGTGAAGTTCTTGATGTTTCTTTGATTTTTTCTCTTATTTCGCTTCTTGCTTTGATCACAATGAGAGGGTGTATTGTTTGTATGATTCCTGCTTGTGTTGGTCTGATTTTCATTGATCCAAAAAGATAATTAGCAAGACGAGCATTGTTTTGAATTAATCATTATTCATATACAAACAATAAAGAGACATTTTCATGATTGATTTTGCATACTAGAAGGCATTTCAAAAGTTTTAGCACCACATCAGATTTGATTGAAGAAAATTTGTTTGAGGACATTCCTTACTAGTGCTTGTTAGTGAAAATAACTCTCTCTCTCTCCCTTAGATATATGTTCATCGAAAAGAAATGATTTCTTATCATCTTTGATGCATTTTTGGGACTAAGTCATAATTCCATCTTTTTTACTTCCATGCACCCCCGTTGAGTAAAGAACATCTATAAAATCAACGCTAATTAAAAAATTATTTAGAACATTTTCTTTTCTAGGATCCTCCACCAACATTAGACTAGTCTTAGTACTTTGGATTAGGCTGTGAGCATAACTCTCCAAAGTTTCCAAAACAAACATTAGCATCCTGAGTTAGGGAGAGTCAAATCCAATTATCGTATAAGTCTGCCTGGGATCCCCCTCTCACACAGGGGTTACGCACGAGGTCGCATTCAAGAGAGCTACAGAGATTATCCCTCCATGGTTTGAATGATTGTAGTGGTCAGATCGTATTATGGGGATCGCTTAAAGGTAAATTCACAATTACTACATGGAAGCCTTTCAAGTTGATTTTGGGCTAGATACCCTACCCGTACATTTAGATCGGACTGTTGACTGTACCCACACAGGGGCTGACTGCGAATTGGTAACCTTAGTGGCCATAATATTTAGGGTCTTACACAAGGTGACAGTGAAGGGAAGTCTCACTGTACCTAGAGTAGACATTGGTCAAACTCACTTAGGCTCCTTGGAGTGTAAATCCACAATTACTGCATGGAAGCTTGCACCAAGGCATAAGTCTGTTAAGTAGGTCACCATTGTAACTGTTCCAACATATCCCCACCCCTTCTTGACTTGATCACGTGACGTTGGATTTCATCACCGACTAGTACGGTCATCGAGAGAAGGCCCTGTTTGCTTGGTTGTGATTCTTAGATTTTATTAGCGTATGCTGCTTCTTTTCGATAGTTGGCATAGATCTCTTTTACCGACTCTTTTTAGCCAACATCGACCCTCCACACCATTCGCAGAGGCTACAGGGACTTCCTCCAGAAAATATGGAAGGGAACACCCCTTTACCCCCTCATTCTACGGAGGAATCTCCTCAACAAAGCGAGGTTCAAGATACAACAACTTCCCAAGAAGAAGTTCCCACTCCTTTAGAGAATTTTTGAATTGTTTCAGAATCTCCGGAAGCTTTCCGCATTCCGGAGGGATATGAACGATGTGTCCTCCAACTGAATTCAGTTGGTGAATTTGTCATCGTCAATCCTTCTGACATTCCGGCTGGGTCTCATTCAAAACCTTTATCTAATGACCCCTTTTGGACCGCAGATATTGTTCGAAGTCCACCGCGCATGGTGCGGGATCTTTATGGAATGGGGATGGGTGCTAACACACCTATCACCTACACCATACCCCTAAACCATTTTACCGGTACCACCGTTTTTATGGACACACCATCTGTTGGTTCGAGCACATCGTCCGTTGGCCCAAGGTCTACCTTTCCTCCCCAGACGGCCCATTCTACAATGGTCCCTCACATTCTAACTATTCTTGCCAATAATGCGGTGGTTAGCCAAGCTGCTATTGGCACACCAGTAACACCAAGAACTACATCATCACTCCCTTTTGGGTACAGAGAACTAAATTTTTCCGTTGCCACTACTACCCAAGTTATGCTGGGAAGTTCCATACCTATCCAAAAACCCAGAGGGACCGGTCTTGGTGGTCTTAACCTATTCGGCAGTACCAGTCAGTCATTTACGTATGGTTCTCAAATTCTGGGAATTCTACCTCAAGCTGGGGGGCATCCTCCCATCGAAGGACAACTTCCATTTGGGGGGCACCCTCATGCTGGGGGGAAACCTCAATCTGGAGCCTACCATCAACCGTATGGACAAAATGTGTCTACCACACCTAATCCGTGGAATATCCCTTTTCCAGAAAATCCACAACAATCTCAATCTCAATCTCCATAATTCTCAATCTCCACAACAACCCCCTTATGGACAAACACCAAACCCAACTTATAATCCTCAAAACCCATCCAGTTATCCTCCGCTCGCACATACTTCTCAAAACACCTCAAACCCTGTGTACCCTGGTCAACACCAAACTCATACAAGAGGGCCCACTAGTTACAATTATCCGCATAACCTAGTGTATGGCCCTACTGGTGTCCCCATGCCACACCAGCATTACCCATAGGTTAACCGACAACTACCTTTTCTAGCAACCCTGGACCTTCCAGAACTGTCTCGATTAATGAATGATCCTATTTATCATTCTCTGTTTTGGCCAGCTATTCGAGCTAAACTTCCTTCTCATATCCCAAAATTTGATGGAAAGTCCAGAGAAGACCCAAACAACCACGTGATGACTTTCCATTTGTGGTGTTCATCGAACTCCCTCATGGACAATTCTATACTCTTGCATCTTTTCCAACGAACACTTACAAGTTCTGAAGTGAAATGGTATATTGAACTACCACATGCCTCTTTTCACGATTTCAACTCCCTCGCCATGTACTTCCTCATACACTTCCAACTACCCATTCGATACAAGACAGGTACTGAACTATTGACCTCGCTTCATCAAACAACCTTCATACATATCTCTGATCATATTCATGAATGGAGACGATGACGAAGGCTAATCAAAGCAGTCATTCCTGACCAATTGTTAGTGAAATGGTTCACTGAATCTTACCTCAGATCGCTCGTGATGTTGCCATGGGTGGTGTAGTCACTGAGGAAGAAGCTATTGCCCGAGTTCAGTGTTTAGACTTAGTTTATTCACAGTCTGGTACTCTGTACGAGTTGATAGTGAATGCTACTCATGCCACTAACGATCCATCCAAACCATCGTCTACCTCGCACATGGATGGAGTTATTGGCTCCGTCAAAACCCAATCTACTTCCTAGTCGACTGGAACAACTCAGCGGCCCACTTCGACTGCTGCTCCCAGTCCAAATGCACCCTCTTCTACCCCCCCTCAAACTCAGGTATTTGAGGTGAATACGGTCCAATCGACCCCTTCACAAAAACTTGGGGGAAAGAATAAATCGAGAAATAAACCAAAGAAAAACAATAACAATGAAGAACCAAAAAAATCAACCACAAACCCCTGCTGCCAGAAAGCAACCAAAATGAAAACTGAAATTCCCCTGTCTCATTTGTGGTGATGATCACTACACTCGAGACTGTCCACATCGCGATGAAGTGGCCAATATTTTCAAGGGAAATTCACAACCCGTTGTGCTTGCTCAGCCTTTTTCACAGCAACAATATTTGGTTGCTCAAACCCCCACCGTAGGGGTCAGTTCCAACCAATCCCATGATGAGGCCTCAATAAGTGCCCACATTTACATGTTTAACAGGGTTAATATGAAGACTTTCACTGCAACATATGACACGCTAGTTAAAGATGATAAGTTGAAGACTACTAATGGTTCCGTATCAGACCCATTACCATCTTCCGTTAGTCCTCCGTCTGCTAGCCCTCCATCCGGGCCACTTCAGATTGAGAAAACTTCGTTTGACTCCATCTTACGCCCTCCTAAGAGAACTATCCAAAAATCTACTTTCAATCCTAGTTCACAAGCTGCCCAAAACTACAACATTGTAGAAGATTTGGCCCAAGCACCGTGTGCTATGTCCGCTTTGGAAGTTCTACAACACTGTCCCAGCCAACGTAGAATGTTCTTAGCTGTTATTGATGCTTTCAATCCTGAGTCATTAAATAACCTCACATTTAATCTGGATGATCATCAACCACGACTCTCCCACCAACTAGCTTTTCAAATCGATGTTGTTGTTCACAATCAACAAATCCACCGAACTATCTTAGATGAGGGAGCCTCTACTTGTGTCATGTCTTTAGCTTGTTGGAAAGGCTTAAAATCACCTGCCCTTAACAAATCCCCTATGATGTTACACGCTTTCGATGGACGAGGTTTTCATCCTCACGGACTGTTACAATCCTTAGCCATTCAGTTGGGTGGAAAAACTGTTACCGTTGATGTCGAGGTGGTTGATGCACCCCTCGATTACAACCTACTACTTGGAAGAAGTTGGTTCTATGCTATGACTGTCATCGCCTCATTAGTGTTTTGATGTGTACAATTCTCCCATCAAGGAAAAATTGTCACTATCGATCAACTCGATTTCTGCACACCCAACGCTCGCGTCCCTGTCACCAACAACATTCCTTTTTTGGGAGACCACCCAGTTACATATGAAAGCGTTGGTGTTCTCTTATTGAAAGATTCTAGCCTCATGGGTACCTTCCCTACACAACTTCCACTTACCGCGCATCATATTGCCACCATCAATATGATCTCAACTATGCCTTATCAATCCTTGGAATCATCTAATCCTTGGATTGTACCTAGTCCTCTGGAATTCAATGTGCTCGGTGACACTATGCCACTTAGCCTAGCTGAGGCCGCATACATAACTATTCAATCTACCTCTCCCTCTCCGAACAACCCACATTTATTGGCACCTGATGCCTACTCAGTGCCCTCATGGTTGGATTCCCTATCGTCTATCGTTGATTACATTTCCCAAATTTTTCCTTCTGATGAATCTATTATGGAAATTCTTAGTATTGACGATCTACCTTGGGATGATAACCATCATCGATCCTCTTTTCTTCCACCTTTGGAAGAAATTCACCAAGACATACACTCTGTCTTCCCTCCTGATGTTACTGATGCTCCGCAATCTCCTATCCTCACACAAGATACTCTTTCTAAGTGGAATATGGGTTACATCTCTACTACGATCATTATTGACATTTTGATCAAAGAAGGTGTCATGGAGAACATTAACCTTGGTGCTAATTGCACACTCGAAGAAGTGGTCTCTTACACCGCTTTATTTAAAGAATTCCGCGATGTCTTTGCATGGAGCTACAAGGAAATGCCAGGGATTGACCCTTCAATCATTGTACATGAAATCAAGACTTACCCTGGCGTGAAACCTGTTCGACAAAAGCTTCGCCCGGTTCATCCCAAGAAAATTGCAGCTATAAAGGCAGAAGTTGAGAAACTTCTAAAATATTGCTTTATCTATCCCGTCCCTTTGACAGAATGGGTCTCCAACCTTGTTCTGGTTGCCAAAAAACAAGGAACCATCCGTGTTTGTGTTGACTATCGAGATCTCAACAAATATTGTCCCAAGGAAAACTACCCTACACCCTTCATCGACCAAATCATCAATAATTGCGCTGGGAGCGTAATCTTCTCTTTCATGGATGGCTTCTTCGGGTATAACTAGATTGAAATCTTACCTGTTGATCAACATAAGACATCCTTTATCTACCCATGGGGAACTTTCACCTATCGAAAGCTACCTTTTGGCCTAAAAAATTTGGTGCTACTTTCCAGCGGGCCATGTCGTATGCTTTCCACGATATCATGCATATCACAGAGCCTTACCTCGACGATTTACCTGCCCACTCATCCAATTGATCTGATCACATTGATCACTTATGAGCTATTTTCCTTCGATGTCGGTTCTACCGTACTTGCTTGAACCCACATAAGTGCATTTTTGTTGTCAAATCCGGTCGAATCCTCAGTTTCATTGTCTCCAAAGACGGGATCAGGGTGGATCCCTTAAAGATTAAGGCCATTCTAGCCTTACCCCAACCTACCAATTTAACACAACTCCAAATTTTGCAAGGCAAAGCAAACTTCCTTCGCCATTTCATTTGCAACTACGCTGAGATAACTAAAGGATTCATGCGGTTACTGCAGAAAAACACCCCTTTCATCTGGGACGGCACCGCTCAATGGTCATTTGATGCTCTCAAGCATGCCTTGACCCATGCACCTTTGTTTCACCCTCCGGAGTATACATAGGACTATATCCTTTACTTAGCAGCCTCCACTTCCACTATTTCAATGGTGTTAGTTCAAGAGGACCCCAACGGTGAGGAACATGTGATCTATTATTTGAGCAAGAGTCTATCTGGACCCGAACTCCGATATTCACATGTAGAGAAACTGGCTCTGGAATCCGTCATCTCTGTCCAGATATTCCACCATTACATCTTATTACGCACCACCACGGTGATTGCAGACTCAAACCCCATGTACCACGTCTTGACACGTCAAGTACTTGGGGGAAAATATTCTAAATGGATCATCATCCTTCAGGAATTCAATCTTGAATTTAGGAAGTCCAAAGCCAAAAAGTCCCTGGTGTTTGCAAAGATCATCTGTGCTCTCCCTCATGCCAATGAAGACATTGAGCCTAGAGATTCTCTCCCCGATGAATCTCTTTTCCTCATCAGCACCTCTGATCCTTGATATGGAGACATTCTCCTTTACCTCCAAACCCAATGCTTCCAGCCTAACATTTCTCATGAAGAGCATCGACGTATTCGCCACCATTCTCATCATTATCTTATCGTCGACGACACTTTTTATCACCGTGGTATTGACACTATCCTACGACAATGTCTGGTTCATGATGAGGCTGAACACGTTATGAACGATTGTCACCTTGGCACCTGTGGCAGTGACCTTTTTGGGATGGCCACAGCCAAAAAAATCCTACGCGCCGGCTACTTTTGGCCCTTGATTTTCAAAGATTGTATCGAGGTAGTAAAAAAATTCCCACCCTGCCAAGTCTTTAACAAGAAGGCACACACCCACCCTACTACGCTGCACCCCATTATCGCCATCGACCCCTTTTCCAAGTGGGGTATCAATTTCATGTAGTGTAAGCCTACCTCAGCCGGGGGGCACGGTTATATAATCGTCGTCGTCGACTACTTTACCAAATGGGCTGAGGCTATGCCTACCTTCCTGAACGATGGTCGTACTACAGCTCTGTTTCTTTTCAACCATATCATAACTCGTTTTGGTGTACCATGCTCCATTGTCACTGATCATGGTGCACACTTCAAGAACCAGATGATGAGCGAATTACATGTCAAATTGGGTTTTCACCATGAAAACTCATCCCCTTACTATCCTCAGGCCAAAAAACAAGTTGAGGCCATCAACAATGTCCTAAAAACCATGATTCAATGCATGGTAGGGGAAAACAAGACATCGTGGCATCTACAACTTTTCTTTTCTCTCTGGGCTTATCGCACTTCCATGAAAACCACAACTGGATTTACTCCTTTCAAGTTGGTGTATGGCATCGAATCCATTCTACCAATTGAGTGTGATATTCCATCACTCAAAATTAAAGTAGAACTCCTACCCCATACTTCTGCCAAAGAAGAACGTTTCTTGTATCTATCCAAGTTGGAAGAAATGCACTGTGATGTCGCTCTCATTAATGAGGCACATCAGAAACGGATTAAGAGTCAATACGATAAATCCATCCATCCTCGAACTTTTGCAGAAGGAGACTTAGTCCTCATCTATGACCAAGCTCATGACAAATTGGGGATAGGTAAGTTAGAACCTTTATGCCATGGTCCTTACATCATGAAGCATGTTCTACATAGAGGTGCCTATGAATTGGTAGATTATGATGGAATTTCTCTAGGAGAGCCCCGGAACGGGCTTTACCTTAAAAAGTACTATGCTTAGATTACCCATCATGCGTACTTTGTACATTATTGTAGTTTAGTTTGGTGTGTCTATTTCTTTCGCGTGCTTGAGTCTTTACCTTTTCCACTCATGACTTTGCTTGTGTTTTCATGTGAAAATGACGTCTTCCTTTCCTATCTTTTTCAGGTTTGTGGATGGCGCTAGTCGACATACTCAGAACATTGCTTCAGCAGCATGAGTTATTTACCAATTTGACGAGGGCATGATTTCAGAAGGTATCTGCTTAGGACCAACAACCAATAACATGGCAGAATATCATCCTGTCATCAGACTATTGACCCAAGCCTCCTCCCTAGGTATCTCTCACATAATTGTTTACTTAGACTCCCAACTCGTGGTCTATCAACTCAACCGTATCTACGCTATCTGTAATCCTATCCTGCTACGTCTCCACCTGCAAGTTCACCATATTGAACGAATGTTTGATTACATTGAATATAGACACATTCCAAGATAACTCAACAGTGTTTCAGATTCGTTAGCTAATTACATCATGGATCGGTATCTTGCCCACATATAAGATTTAAGGAAAGCAAATTGTACATCACATGTAAATTAAAACACATCATAGACATCATTTGGCACTGTAAAAAACTCGGAACTGCATATATATATATATATATATATATATATATGGCGTGACTGAAATGTTTTGATTACATCAAAAAGTATGTAGAAGAGAAAAATGTTGGGTCTTTACACCCATACAACATCGCCTGACAAGACATACAAAAACATGATCACTAGGGAGACTCTAATCTCCCTACACTACATTGTGCTGCGAATAACATATCACTACATGCACTACGCGTCTCAGTAGAGAATTGACATTCTCTGGCACTCCCACAGTGCGCCTCTGTAGATGTAAAGGCACTTCTCCCCTCCGTAGAGGAGGAATGCCCATCGTGAGGCCTTGGAGGTTTCTTTCAACCTCCCGGAGACCTATCACGGGTACTCCTGGATCTGCTACAACTGGAGCACCCCCACGACATCCTAGTATCGATATATCGGTCAAGTGCACTGCCCCCTTGTCTACATGTTGAAAACAATACATCTCTTAAAAACTCTTCCATATACCGAAAAAAAATATGTATACATAAAAAAATTAAAAAACAAAAACTAGACAAGGTGTTTCTTAGTCTCTTACCTGATGCATCCTAGTCTTCCCCCACGGGTAGAATCAAATCCATACTCCCTCGGAAATCCACCTCGGCATATGGGAAGTCTTATATCCAGAGATATTGTCGTCTCAGCCAAGAAAAGAAATCACCAGTGAAATGAAACTCTGACTCCGCTACTAGCCTCGGAGATAGACTAGTCCACCTCTCCATCCTTGGTTTGTCCATTGGTTTCACCGCTACTGCTATCTGAGGCTGCATCTGGGGGATGTGTTTTAGGAAAAACGAGAGCAGAAAAGAGCCATAAACAAACTGCTTTTGTCCCATCCTGCACCACGAAACCTGTTCCCTCACATTTCGAAGGAACCCTGCACTCCAGTTGAACAATGTTGGTTCCAAGCACTATACACCATAAGCCACCTGTGATCTTGATGCCAGATGTGTGCTAGTACTGCCCGTCATGCTCGTGATGGAAAAAAAAATGGACTGGAGGGGTAACTCTCGGATATCCTTGATAGGGATTCTACCCCCTACCAGTCTTGCTCCTAGAACGCAGTGACCTGCCAGATACACACCCACTTGTTCAAGTAGCGCCCTCTTCCCAGAAAAAGATATGGGAACCCCTCTTTTTGAGAGCCCAGTTAATAAATACACATCTTCCAACTTGATGGTTAGAAGTTGTGTGCCAATCTAGAATCCTTGCTCCACAACATCCCATAGGTTGATGATATGCTCAAGCAACAAAATCTCCTTCTTCATTTTTTGCAATTTGAAGAATTTTAGTAAGCCACAAGCTCTCAATACGGCCTGTGTGCGAGGACTCTACAAGGCAGCCAAGTCATCAATCTCGTGCTCTTGTTCTTTCCATTTGATCATGCTCGCTAAAGTCACCTACAAAACAAATAAATTTCAATGTTTTGACAATTTTGGAAATTTCTTGAAGCATTTATAAAGACGCAACCTAATTCCCACATTCTTTAAAGAGACCACTCCCTCTTTTATAATCATCATGCCCTCTCTTATCCATTCAATGTCCATCACACAACAATAAAACGTTTCTAAATGAAAACGATTTTCCCCTATGTCTGTGTGGGCATATGTGAGAATTTCTCATGGGTTTTTTGTCAAAAATGACCCATCCACTTACGTATTGAGGTGTTGGCACCTTGGCCATCACCTTCTAAAATGTTTTTGGAAAAAGAATGCCCTTTTCCAATCACTTTTAAAAGAGGCCAATTTGATCTTTTTGGGGTGACTTAGGGCTTCATTTTTTAAATTAAATGTTGCTATGAAAATAAATTTTAAACCATGTAATTGAAAGAAGGAGAGATGAAGATCTACCTGGTCCAAATGGCAAGAGAAGCGATCAACCGTAGCTCCGGTATCAAGCGAAACAAGATCCACCTCCAAAATGAGAAGCTCCACCACTTCAAATCCTTGTGCAAAATGAAATGGTAAATGGAATTTTCATTATATTGCTATTTATAAATTTCCATTTTTTATAAGGTATAGTCATTTATGGGTTTCTCTAATAATATAATGGCTTCACTAAACACCTGGTTTGTAGTTTTGACATCGCAGGTTTCCTGGAAGTTCTGATGAGTTATTTACCTTGTCGCACTCATGAGCATAGTCTTGGTTCATTCTCAAGCTCGAAAACATGAGAACGCACCGGGTAGAATTTTATATCTTTTTTGGACCCGCACGGAAAAATGAAAAAGGAACCCCCCTGGAGTCATCTTTAAACTTTTTTTAGACTCTCTAAATATGAAAAGATTGTCGAGTGACCTTGCTTCCTTTCACACTCGCTAAAAGGTTTGAAACGGCATCTTCCGAGCGATATTTTATCTCTTTTTCGGTCTTGTTAGAGTACTATATGAAAAAGGAACTGAGAGAGTTCTATTTTAAGTGTTTTTCGAAACTCTATAATCCTAAAAAACCTTCGATTTTTCTGTCTTTGGCTCGCTAAAACACACATCGACAGGCCCATACGGGATCGAACGGATTGAACCCTTACTTCTTCTGGTTCGTTAAACAAAGGAAGAGGAACTTACCGAAGGTGAGTTATATCGAGCATGTGTTTTCCTCCTCGAGCTCATTAAATCAAAAAAGAGGTACTCGTCTATCTAGATGGGGGAAAAATTAAAAGAAGCAAGACAAGCAGTCTCTTGAGAACATTACCAAGCAATTCTTAGATTCTCCCTTGACCACAGCACTTTGTCATTTGCACGCATTATAATCCATTGAACCTCTGCACTGAGCCAATCCTTTGAGTTTTTTTCACTCCTTTGGGTCACCCGACGCAAGTCACAACATCCATTGCATCATCAAGTTTTGGTCCATGTCATGTTTTTCTATGGTGCCTCGGTGTTCAAGGGAAGTATCCACCTCTAGAGTCAGCCATCCCAAATATCTTGCCTCAAAACCTGTGTCAGTCCACGTCCTTTTGATCCACCAATTAAGTCTCTATGTCCATTTTGTGTCGTTGATGGGATACATCAAGGCTCCACTTCAACGAGCCTATTCCTGTCTACCTCAACACATTATCCGGGAATTAGGCTTAGAAACCAGTTAGTACTTTGGGACCTACATGCCTCAATAGCAAGCCTCCTCACATTTGACAGTAGGTTTACATCATTGACCTCTGATTGGATGATTTCATGGATGTTTGACTCTAGCTCATCCATTCACATTCGTTGGAATGTACTAGGGTACCTTGGGAATCATTGACATTAATAGTGATCTCCCTCGCACTTGTTAACGGTTCACACCATTGACCGGTAATCAAGTGGTTTCTACCTTGTTCGACGTCAGGACATCTATTCACATGGTTAGAATCGTACCACATTGGCATCGGTAAGAAGACCCTGGGTTGAGTGATCACTTTGATATATACTTTTCCCAAGTTGTGAAGGAGTTTCTCTTGGATGAATGATACATACACTGTTACATAGATCCACTTTGTATTGGTCGTGGCTATGTCTTGTTATCTCGTAGATCCACTGTGTATTTTTCATGGCTACGATTAGTTCAGGTCATCAGAGTATAGATCCACATTGTATCCTTGATGGCTATACATTTTTATCAATAGAATTATGGATCCGCAGTGTATTTTATGGCGACCATATCTTGCAAGTCTTGATCACCCAAGCATAGGTATGCCTGCCTTGGGTTTTGAAACATGTCATGATATTTTTTGGATGTTTGTGTGCAGCTTCTGTCTGGTTCTCCGAGTCTATACCCTTGCTTGAAAGTCTACAAAGCATTTCAGTTATCAGTTCGCATCTTTTAACTTCATACTTTGGGGGGCAATCTGTTACACCTCAATATTGCTCACTTCGATAAGCGTCATAAGTGTCGCATGTTTGATGCAGGAGCATCCCTCATGTCAAGAGAGCCAGCGCAGAAGCGGAGGACAGCTGGATATGCCAGCATAAATTTTGAAAAAACCTTAAAGTTGTTGCGTGAACATTAATGTGAAAATTTAATGAAGCGTACTTGTATAATGTAATGGACCTTGAGCAGATAGCTCTCGTCCTTAGTAGATAGACGACATTTAAAATAGTTAATGCAGGTAGATAGAAATTTAATTCTAGATTTGATAGCTTTAGAGCACAAGAGGGAGACAGGATATAGACAACCTCATTGTGCATTTGTATTATGAATAATTCAGAAGCATTTGGAGAAAGAAGAAGCACAGAGATGTGTAAAAACACCCATGTACAGACATTTGAAATAATAGAAAGCTTCGATTCAAATTCATGGTTTGTGTTGTTCTCTGTGTATTGGTGTTGAATGATAGGCTCATGAATGTTTGCTTCCTATTATACATTTTATTTTATATGCTGTGTATGTGATTTCATATATGAATTGAATTTTGAGAGGGAGATGGAATGAGTTTCAATTGTTTCTCTATTTGAGCCAGATAATTCCTACAAGGAGTGCAGTTGAAGTGTCTGCAAGGAGTGCATTGACTGAGGGTTCAGATAGAGATAGTTTTTGTTCTCATTTATCTAGAAGTGTAGTTGGGCACAAGATCCATGCAAGGAGTGCATAGGCAGGGTAAAAGTCTCAGGGTTGCGAACCTGAGTGAAGCATTTGACAGACTGTTGTTGCAGGTGTGTGCAGAGTCAAGTGACTTCAACACTTTGACATTGTTGAAGGTTTGCTACAAGGAGTGTGTGCAAAAGTTTTCTTGAAGGACTTGAGGTTGTGGGGAAAATCTCAGGAGGGATAGGACCTTCGAATTTGTTGAAGGACAGTGTAGAAAAGTTGTGCCTTGAATGTTGGCAAGAAGCGTTGCAATTTTTCACGCAGGTGGATAAGTTCTGTGGAAGAACACTTAGTCATTTCATGGATTGCATAAGGAAGAATGGACGGTCAATATCTTCCAGGGAAAATCAGCGAATCACCATGATCCGTTGGATCTCGCGGGGGTGCAGGGGGATACTGCAGATATTCCCATAGTGTTTAAAGCTCAGAAGGGGCAGAGCCATTTATCCAAGCCAGCAGGGGCGTTGGATTATTCGCGAAATCGCCTATTGGGATTTCGTAGGAAAGGAATCGAAGATTTGGTAACGGGAGTCGCAAAATTGTGATAGGCAATATCCCAACGGCTACAAGTATAGTGTGGGGCCACAGGAGTTGGTGGTGGAAAGGTAGCACATTGTATCAGGGTTCGGGAAAAGTAAAGTCCCGAAACATTGGACATCAGAATTCGCGATCCCGCGAAGTCCGAAATCCCAATGAGGTGATGGGACCGTTGAAAAGTCAAAGCCGTGAGCTCATCATAGTTTCGACATATCGGGACTCAGGAGTCAGAGAACTGAGTTGCTCGACACCGTGAGTGCCATGATCCTGATAGAGAAAGTCTCAAAAAATGAACAGAAGGGTCAGCGTTGACTCATATCGGGTCTCGGAGATTCGAGAGTCCTACACTCGATCACTAACCTCACAAGGTTGTGAAGTCTGATTCCTCGATAAGTAAAGAGAGGGGGGAGTCATGCAAAGAGATCTGTGGGTGCAGATTTCCCGATAGGGAAATAGAAGGACCAGTTAGTGTTCTTCAGGCCGAAGAAAGAGAGGATCCTGTGAGTAGGCGTGCCTGTGGGTGTGACTATGCGTCATTTTGGTATCAGAGCCCAGAAAGATTCTTTTCTTTCTGTAGCAGAGAAAGAAAATTCACCATGCCACCAAGGAGAGACAGACAGTCAACCGATCCAGAGGATAGGGAGGTGCAAAGAATAAGGGGGAGGCAGATGGCAGATCTAGCCATAGAGAGATAGATGCGTGATCTACGAGCTAGACTCGAAGACATGGAGACAATGCAAAGATGCACAACCAGTGTGGGAGATCTCAGTGATTCAAAAAGCAAAGTTGAGGCTGAACGAGAAGAAGAAGTTACAGGTGAGGATGCAGCCAATGAACGTCTAATCAAAGCTATTGCATGGATGGGTACAAAGGCAAAAATGGACATTCCAGTTTATGAGGGAAACTTGGATGTGGAAGAGCTTCTAGATTGGATTAGAGCTCTTGATACTTACTTCGACTACAAAGATGTCGAAGAAGATAAGAAAGTTAGGCATGCTATCATGAGATTGAAGGGACACACAAAATTATGGTGGGACGAGCTACAAGCAGATAGACGCTGCAAAGGCAAGTATAAAATTAAAAGTTGGGATCGAATGATTGCAAAGATGATGGAAAATTTCATCCCAAGAGACTATCAAATTACTCTGTTCAGGAGAATGCAGAACCTGAGACAGAAGCTGATGATAGTGAAAGAATACACTGAGGAATTCTATAAACTAAACATCAGGGCAGGTCATCGAGAGAGAGATGATGAGAAAGTTTCCAGGTATATGAATGGCCTAAGATATGATATCTAGGATGAGATGAGCATGGTTGCCATCCTAACGGTGGAAGATTCTTTTCAGATGGCTCTGAAAGCAGAAGAGAAGCTAAGTCAAAAATGGAGTTAGAGGGGCTGAGGCAGAAGTAAGCCCAGAGGTAAAGCAGTTACCTAGGACAAATATCAGAAACCCAAGGAGGAATGGAAGAAACCTCAAACTCGTACAGAGAGGGGTGGAATTTCACAGCGAGGGAAGCAATATGCAGAACAGAGAGGGCAACATAATGAGCAGAGGGGAGATTATGCTGACAACAACACTTTTCCTCGTACTAGAGGTAGAGGAAGAGGAAGAGGTGGAGTAATCACATGCTTCACATGTGGAAAGAATGGACACAAGTCTTATGAGTGTCCATAAAAAAAGAAGGACATTGGAGAAGCTCACATCATCGAGGCACAGAGGCGGGATGTTGAGGTCGAAGACGCTGAAGGTGGAAGATCTCTTATGATGCAAAAAGTCCTTTTGACACTCGAGAAGGAGGTGGAAAGCTCAGTCCAAAGGACCAGACTTTTCAGGACTGCTTACAAGACCAAGGACAGGGCGTGCAAAGTCATTGTAGATAGTGGTAGCATGGATAATCTCCTATCTACAGAGATGGTAGAGAAGCTGGAGCTGGAGACGACTGATCATCCAAGCCCATATAGAGTTTTGTGGCTACAGAAAGGACACCAGGTAACTGTTACTAAACAATGCTTGGTTGAATTCAACATAGGTGGATATAATGATAAGATCTTATGTGATGTTATTCCCATGGATGTTTGTCATCTATTGCTGGGTAGACCATGGAAATATGACAGAAATGTGATTCATGATGGGAGAATGAACACATACACCATAGAGAAAAATGGGAGGACACACATGTTGCTTCCGATAAAGGATAAGGAGGTGAAGTTGGAAGTAAGCAACACAATACTTCTCATGAGAGGAAAGGAACTTCTTACCGAGGTTAAGAAGAAGGAGGATCCACAATTCTTTGTGGTCGGGAAGCCGCGGATTGTTCTGACTAGTACAAGAGTGGATGATTTACCGGATGAAGTTCAGGAACCGCTGGAAGAGTTCGCTAACATTATAGTGGATGAACTACCTCGTTCATTGCCACCGATCAGGAGTGTGAGTCATCATATTAATCTCATACCAGGAGCCAGTTTTCCAAATAAAGCCACATACAAATTGACGTCGTAGGAGAATGAGGAGGTTAAAAGGCAAGTCCATGAGTTATTGGACAAAGGGTTAGTCAGGGAAAGCTTGAGTCTGTGTGTTGTTCCAATAGTACTCAGTTCGAAGAAAGACGGAGGCTAGAGGATGTGTACTGACTCAAGGGCGATCAATAAGATAACCATCAGGTATAGGTTTCCATTGCCAAGAATGGATGATCTGATGGATTTCTTGAGCGGAGCAAGGTACTTTTCAAAGATTGATTTGAAAAGTGGATATCACCAGATTCACATGATAAAGGGTGATGAATGGAAGACAGCCTTCAAAACCAACGAAGGACTGTATGAATGTCTTGTTATGCCATTTGGCTTAACAAATGCACCGAGTACCTTCATGAGGTTGATGAACGAAGTCCTGAGGGAGTTCATCGGGAAATTTGTCATTGTATATTTCGATGACATACTGATTTACAGTAAATCAATGGCAGAACACTTGAAGCATTTGACTACAGTGATGCAGAAGCTACAGCAAGAGAAGTTGTTGATAAACATGAAGAAGTCCTCATTCATGAAGACAGAGCTCATTTACTTAGGGTTTGTTATATCAGTGAATGAGTTGAAGATGGATCCGGATAAGGTGGAAGTAATCAAGAATTGGCCATCACCGAAGAATATCTTTGAGGTGAGAAGTTTTCATAGGTTAGCTAGTTTATACTGAAAGTTCATCAGGAATTTCAGTGGAATTAGTGTAGCAATGATGGATATAGCGAAGAAGCAGCATAATTCTTTTCACTGGACAACAGAGCCTGAGAAGAGTTTCAATTTGTTGAAACGGAAGATCACAGAACAACCAGTTTTGGTGTTGCCAGATTTCCTGAAGACATTTCAGGTGAAATGTGATGCAAGCGGATTTGCAATCGGGGCAGTCTTAAGTCAGGATGACAAGCCGATAGCATATTTTAGCGAGAAGCTGAATGAGGCGAAATTGAAATACTCCATGTATGATAAAGAATTCTATGCTATCATACAAGTGTTGAAGAAATGGAGGCATTAATTAATACCCAAAGAGTTTGTATTGTACAATGATAATCATGCACTGCAGTTTGTGACTCAACTAGAGAAGTTGAATCAGAAACATGCCAAATGGGTTGAGCATATGCAGAATTTCAATTTTGTGATTAATCATATTTCTGGTACTGCTAACAAAGTTGTTGATGCTTTGAGCAGGAAGTGTTTGTTGTTGCAGGAGTTCAAAGTCAGGACATTAGGCTTTGATAATCTCAAGGACATGTATGCAGATGATCAAGATTTCAGAGAGGCATATGAAGCAGCTGAGAATCCATCTCTCAGAGACTAGAGCCAATGGATTTACTACATGATCCAAGAAGGATTTTTGTTCATAGGCAATCAACTGTGTATTCCGAAATTCTCCATGAGGGAGAATCTATTGAAGGAGAAACACAGTGGTGGATTAGCAGGGTATTTTGGTCACGACAAGACATTTGCAAAGATGATCGAGTCATACTTTTGGCCAGGGATGTGGTCAGAGGTCAAGCGGTTTGTAGAAAGATGCAGAATTTTCCACCATTCGAAGGGAAGAAAGTAGAATGTGGGATTATATCAGCCATTGCCCATACCAGAGAGGTCGTGGTATTGGGGTTGCCACAGACACAAAAGGGTGTTGATTCAATATTTGTGGTAGTGGATAGGTTTTCTAAGATGGCACATTTTATCCCATGCCAGAAAACCAGTGATGCGACTCACATCGCAAATATGTTTTTCAAAGAGGTCATTTGACTTCATGGGTTGCCGAAAAGCATAGTTTCGGACAGAGATACAAAATTCATAGGGCATTTTTGGAGGACCTTATGGAAGAAGCTGGGAACTAAATTGGCATTTAGTTCAGCGTATCATCCCCAGATGGATGGACAGACAGAAGTAGTGAATAGAAGCATGGGAAACTTACTGAGAAGCTTGGTGACAGAGCACCACAACCAGTGGGACCATATATTGCCACAGGCAGAGTTTGCGTACAATGAATTAGTGAATCGGAGTACAGGGAAAAGTCCATTTCAAGTTGTATATGGCATGCATCCAAGAGGAATTTCTGAACTGAGGGATTCAGAATAGACCGTGACTAGCAGCACTAGTGCAGAAGAATTCATAGAGGTGATCAAAGAGCTTCACAGCCAGGTGAAGGAGCGACTGCTGAAATCAAGCCAAGAGTATAAACGTAGAGCCGATCAGCATAGAATATAACTTTAGTTTGAAGTTGGTGATCTAGTTATGGCACACTTGAGGAAATAAAGGTTCACGAGGGGAACATACAATAAGCTAAAGATGAAGAAAATCGGGCCATGCAAGGTCTTGAGAAAATTTGGGGACAATGCTTATGAGATTGAACTACCCAATGGGATCGAAATATCTCTGATATTCAATATCTCAGATTTGTACCCATGTAGGGCTCGATAAGTAGATACTGGAGCTGAGCAGCCAGTGATTCACTGGATGAAGCAGATGCCAGTTGCAGATAAGGCACAGATGGAATGCATACTAGACAAGAGAATGAGTAAGAGGACCAGGCGAAAGAAATATTTTGAGTATCTGGTCAACTAGAAGAACCATCCAGTTGAAGATGCCAGCTGGGAGACTGAATCAGAGATACAGAAGCATGGACAGACCATGCAGGAGCATCCCTCACATCAAGAGAGCCAGCGCAGAAGCGGAGGACAACTGGATAAGCCAGCACAAATTTTGAAAACACCTTAAAGTTGTTGCATGAACATTAATGTGAAAATTTAATGAAGTGCACTTGTATAATGTAATGGACCTTGAGCGGATATCTCTCATCCTTAGTAGATAGACGACATTTAAAATAGTTAATGCAGGTAGATAGAAATTTAATTCTATATTTGATAGCTTTAGAGCACAAGAGGGAAACAGGATATAGACACCCTCATTGTGCATTTGTATTATGGAGAATTCAGAAGCATTTGGAGAAACAAGAAGCAGAGAGCTGTGTAAAAACACCCATGTACAGACATTTGAATTAATAGAA
>JZKD02S1973244.1:242270-258854 GCA_000966675.3 Picea glauca | reverse complement strand
ATACCCCCATCACCCCATGACATCATTCTCCACTTGTTTCCCCTAGAGGTCATGTCTCATTACTCTGTCATTACATTCCCCCTGTTAACCCGTTACAAGTCCCTTCACCATAGTTACTCCCCAATAAACACCCACCACGTCATCCACTCGTATTCGACATTCATTGTTACCTTCCATCTCACGCTCCAAAAGATTACTTGGCAATTTATTACTGGCTAACTTATCTGTTAGCTTGCTGACCTGTCCCCCATGCCCAACGGGTATCTGTTTGCTCAAAACTACCATTTCCCTTCATTCTTCGATTGCTTACTATGTCATCTCACCAGAAAATATCTTTCCCGTCGCACTAGAGCACAATTTTCCCATTTTATCTCTGTTCCAGTCAACCGTCGAAAGCCACAGTTATCCCCACTAATGATTGTTTGAATTGCAGGTATTTTCATAGCGATGGTGCCAAAATCAAAGAGGACAGAAGCGAAGGAAAATCCTTTCCTCCTGCCTCCTATCGATCTCGACAGGATCCCCCTAGCCGAAAAACATCATCTAATTGCAGACACCAGGTGTGAATTTGACTTCGCAGATTTGCAGTCATGGCTTAAAGAGGTTTTCTTAGATCAGAGCGATGAAATTGGGCTCTAGAAGTCCAACCTTCCTCTATATATTTTCCCCCAGGTCCACCATTTCCTCGAGTTCACCCTCAAGTGTCAGGCTCATTATCTCCCTGACTAGAGAGTCATAGTATCCTCCTTAGGAGAAACTCTGTTTTTCATCACACCAGAGGCCATAGACCAGATGATGCAGATCCAAAGAACCAAATCTGTCTCCCCTTTCAATATCGAGGTCATCACAGAGTTATACCAGAAACTGTCATTTCCCTAGAGAGCCCAAACTTTTGAGCTTTTCCTTCCCCAGACTGCTCAGCTCCCCAAGACAAATCCCCCATACCCTTCCTCCATGTTCTCAGTAAAGGGAAGCCAAATCATTTTGTTTCTCTGTGCTCTACTGGGTTACTTTTCCGACCAATGGGTAGATGAACCCATATTGTGTTTTCTTTCCATCTTCTCCAAGGATGAAAAACCCACCACGCAGTTCGATTACAACACTTTCCTGGCGAACAATATTCATGAACAGTTTTCGAATTTCGCCATAGAGGGCATGTTCCGGTATTCCTCAATATTGTCCTACATGTTCACTTTCTTTCAAGCATATAGATTCTCCTTTCAATGCAAAATATGGATCAGGACAGAATGTCATAGGCGGTAACTGCTTGGACTTCGCTACTCCGATAAAATTCTTTAGAATTCAGCTTCAAACAGTTTATTGAGCAATTCTACCACCTAGGGGTGAGAATGATCAATGGCATACATGAACCGAGAATAAATGAGGAGATTCAAAGGATTTTACACCTCTTGAACCTTGCAAAAACTGGAGACAGGTACTTGTAGCAAGATCACACAGAGATCAGAGTATATGGATGCAATTTGGCTCCATATAAATTTCCAAAGTATTTACCCATGAGGATATTTGCCCTAGAATACATAAGACAAATGATTAACTCAGATGACATACATTTTGTGTGTCTGAAAAAGAAACAACAACATAGATTTAAAGGGTAAATAGGATCATTCATCTGCAATAGCCAAGGTGTTGGAGAGGAAGCAAATAGACTGCTAAAAGAGATGAATTTTTTCGTTAGCTTCATATGGAACTATGATCCATGCAGGACAATTTTTGAGATGAGTATTAAGAATAAAAACACCCCATATGTTCATACACCAAAGCCCGAAATAGATAATTTCGCAAATCAAATGGAATGGGAACCGAACACTTTGGTTGAAATAAAACAGTAGGACCCTTTGGTCATAATCTCACATATGACTACACCAGAGGTTCCCAAGGAGAAAAGGCCCAGGAAGGATTCTTCACCTCATATCACTGAAGTCTTGGCTAAGGATTTCCAATTACATACCAAGAGGCTAAAAAATAGTCACACACCTGACACGGTTGGTGAAAAAGAAATCAAATCCACTGCAACTATGAAGGATGACCGGTCACTCCTCATCTCAATCAACAAGCAGATTGTTTCTACATTTTTCCTAAGAAGCCCACAAATACTCCACTAGTCAACCAGCCAAGCAAAGAAGGACCAAAATTGAGTATTTTTGAGAAATATGATCTGATCAAAAAGAAAAATCAGGCACTGACCAGTAGTACATATGCTCAATTTTGGAAACAAACATCAACAACTCAGCACAGACTGTTGTCTGCATTTGACACAGAGAAGGGTAGGATGCACATTGCATTTCTGCAGGCACAGGTGCCAGACCCGAAAGCAATCACTGACTACAAAAGGGAAACGTTCAAGTTTCATACAAGGGATGTGCATCTTACTGATCAAATGGATCTGCACAGGAAAACTAGGGAAATGGTTTTCTCCACGTTGGAAAATGATTCTACTGCAGCCACTAAATTACAGGCATCCCTGATTAATTTCCAGACACAGCTCAAATTAGAAAAGATATCATCCTTTTCAAAGGACAACAGAATTAATACATTGGAATAATTGGTCCTCAAGATTGGGTATGACCCCTCAAATGTGAAAGTAGTTGAGGAAATGCTTAAAAATAAAAAAAATCGATATAGCCTCTCTAAGGAAACAATTGAAACTACCACCAATAGAAGATGCATGGGAAAAGGAGATAGCTAAGACAGAAGGGGAAAAGGATGAGATGCTTAGGTTGATTATGGAGAAAAATGCATAGTTAAAAGAGATGGAGGCAGAACTGGAAAAGCTATTGAAAGAGAAGGAACAATCAAAGCCCATGGAAGTCATTCCATTAAGTGCAGTTCCACTCATAGAAGTAAGCAAACCATCTGCAACAGAAATTCCCTCAGCAACTCCACTGACAGCTCTGGAAAAGACAGTAGAGCTGGCAAAATTCATGGAGGAGATGAATTTGCAAGAGACAGAGATTAGCAGACTTAAAAAGGTGGTTGAGAACCTTCAGGAACTCAAGTCTTCTTACAAAGCCAGCTACTCCAAGGAAAAACAAACATCAGATAAGCTCAAACAGGAATTGCAATAGCTTCAAAAGAAAACAGTGGTAGGGAAAACACTTGTTGAGGTCAAGGAAAATGTCTAGATGGATATCACCAAATCCATAAATGAAATATGGCCTATGGTACAAATCATGTTCGAGCAGAACAAGCTGGTGCAGAGAAGGAAGCAAACGATTGAAAAGATAAGAGGAGAATTTGGAGACATGCTCGTAGAAGCCACTGAGATCATCAAATTCCTAAATTCAAAAACCAGAGAAGAGTTAGAGGAGTTGATAATTGAAGATAGGACAAAAACCATCCTCGAAGTCAAGAGGGTCCTAACCAAGAGAGGATTGATGATACAACTGGAGGAAAAGGTTTATGCTATGGTCATAGGAGTGCAAAGGTTTTTCAACAAAATTGAAGCTCTGTAGAAGAAAGGCCTCCACGGTTTAGGGTTCATAAATGGCAAGTTAATGACATTGTCTGATTATAAAAAGAAGCTAGACACTGTGGCTAAAGATAGTTCGAAGTTCTCAGGAATACAGGGCAGTATCATAGGCAAGGAATTTTTAGAAGATTTCCAGTCAGACATCAGCATACAGCACGAGATCCAATACATTTTCATCATCAAGCCAACTTTTTCCAAATATACAAAGATGGATGAAGTATACCGAAGATTGCTCAAAGTCAGCATTCCCAGTAACCTTCGATGGGATGAGTTATGCAATCTGATTGAGTAGGTGATGAGGTTTCCAATCCTAGTCAGCTACCCAGTCAGACGAGGTTGTGTAGAGGCCTCACCAACAGTTCACCCCAAAAATCTGCAAGAAGTTTCAGCACATCATCAAACAATTTCCTAAATTTTTGTATCTTGTTAAGTTGGTTAGCTAAATTTAGATTTTCCACGTCCTGATCTTTAATGACAGGATCGTATATAATTTTGATTATAAATACTTCAAACTTTGAAGTACCGAGGGTGGATCTTTACGCCCTGTAAGCTAGAAAGACTGTAATTTTGTAAAGAGATCTTCCAGTAATACAAAGCGACGTTTCACAGGATTCTCGAGTGTTGTTCATTGGTGATGTTATTCTTTTCTACATTAAATGTTTTTCCCTCTCAGTTGTCATATTGTTTTCTAATCTAATCTTTTAAAAGTATCACATGTTGCAGGATTTATCTTTGTATACCCTGTTTCCAGCTTTGAAAGATCTTAATGTTTATCCTTCTGATATTATAGTGAAGGAATTATTAAATGCTTCTTTACTTTAATTGATATTCTCATCTATTGTGATTTTCATCACTTTATTGCTAAATAATCCAATGAATGCATTATCTTTCCCTATGAAAAGAATCTTTTATTTTCTATTTAGATTTCTATCTTTATAATATAGATGCCATAGCCCAATGGAGGCGTAGACCTTATTCAACCAACTTAACAAAAACAACAACAAACCTTTTCAATCTTATTTTTTTTAACTAGCCTAATATCTTGAAGTTAAAACATAGCTAAATCATACAGAGAGATCCCTCTTTGAAACTGGTAGGGCTAGATTCCAGTTTCAAAGTGGTTGGATAAAGTTACCTCTTGTAAATTTCTTCTACTCTGACAACCTCTGGGAATTTACAAAGTGATAATAGAAATATCAAGAATAAAGTATTTGTGCAAGGGGACAATGTCCTACTCTATGACAGTCGATACCAGAATCATCATGGCAAGTTTCACATGCATTGGTTGGGACCATTTATAGTTGCGGAGATCCGACCTTATGGAGAAGTCAGACTTGCACAACTGGATGGTATGTTATGGCCAGGATGGGTGAATGGAGCTGGCCTGAAACTTTATATGTCTCAGATCGGAGCTAAAGGATTGTTGCTCTAGTTCGAAGGAGTATGTATAATAGTTATATTTGAGTTTTCTACAATTTTTGTAAATTCAGTTAATAAAGTCGATGTGCGCAGTGTTGCGTCGCAACATGTAGTTCATTTTTTTTTTCTATGTGTTGTTTGATGTAGAAATTATTACTCAATAGCATAGGATTAGAAGCATAACGAACCCATTAATGCCATTCATTAATATGATGGGGACCCCTTCGTGGTTGGAGGGAGTTAGAATCTGAACACAATCTAAGTCCATGTGCCACACGAACCCAATCCAGTCACAACCTTTATTGCTATTATAGTACCCCATCTAAATTCAGTCAAGACATAAAGCTATGATATGTGAAGATGCCATCGATATTCACGCCAAGATTCTCATCCGTCAAATGGTAAGTTTTGAAATCAGCCACGTCCTTGTACAAACTACATAGTAAATGCTAGAATCACCCAATAGGATTTACCCTGTTAACCCATCTCATTGGAAAAATCAGATCCAAGTTGTGTCCATAGGGTCATGATGAACAAAAAATATTATTGAACTTTCCATCTAAGCCTGAGTATAAAGCTCTGAGAACTTGTTGTAGAACGCATTTTTTTCATAAAGCACTTAACAATTTTTGAATTTTGTAGAGAGAGCATGCCTGTGTAATCCTGAGACCCATAGTTGTGATCCCTAATCCTTGTTTCTCCATAGAATTTGTTGATAACTCAAATCCCACAATGCTAAAGCGCCATGTCCAAAGACACAGTACCAAATGAGCCCTGCGACCCCCAAGTCGAGGTCATGGGTGATCTCAAGGGGAAGATGGAGTAGGTCAAGCTCCCTAATCTCGACATAATAGATCTTGTTTTGTTCCCCTAGATGAACATAGATTTATTTTGGAGTATCACTCTAGATGAGTTGGGAGGCATGCAATTTGTGCCAAATCCTAAATTCATCAACCTCTTTAACTCAACAATCATGAACCTCAGATACTTACCAGTGTTTGATACCACTGGAAAAGTTGTGCATTTCACCAAGTTCCTGATAAGCAGGGTGAACAACATAACTCTCTGGTTGGATAGGTGATATCCAATCCATGCCGAAGAAATCCACCAGCTTACGGGACTGTCCCTAAAGGGCAAGGACGTTTCCAATGGATTTTAGGGTCCCAGTAAGAACGAAAAAAATAAAGGGGAGCCCAACCTTTATGAAATGTTCCACACATAGAGGGAGGGGGGGGATCACAGCCAAAATCGACCCCATTCTACCAGAGACGTTTAGGATTGGCTGCTACATCATATCCAGCAAAGTCATGAGGTCATACTAAAAGGGAGAGTACACACTAGATGCATTATCAGTGGCTAATTTTTGCACCAATGGTGGAATATTCAATTGGTGCATTTACCTATTGGAGGAACTACTCGTGTCTTGCAAGGAAGCCCAGGATAAGGGAGGCACCTTCACATATGGATACCTATTTCTTGTGTTCACAATGCTAAAGTGGATGCCATCCACTGGAAGACTGTTAGCGCTAGAAAATAAGGGGTGCCTCACAAATATGTTTGAGCCCTGGCACTCAAGGGAAGACTCGGAGAACACAACCTTCAACAACATGAAATTTTCCAAGTGGTATAATGGGCTCATCGACGCAACACAGAGGTTGCAAATTTCATAGGATATCCTCAATTGCAACACGAGGAACATTGCCTTAAGCATGAACCGACACCATACATTTGTATGGCCGAGGTATGCCAATAGGGAGGACTTCCATTCAAGGATGTTGTCATTCTACTTATATGAGGAGGCCTTCAATAAAGAGGGAATGTCATGGTCGAGAGTTAAATTCAACCCACGCAATTTGGGGAAGCACTACGTGTTTCCTGTCGAGCTGCTGAAGAAGACAGGAAAAGAAGCAGGGGTAGGACTGAGCCTAGGCTCAAAGGCACTGAATAAAGAAGCTCTGGCACATACGGACTCTGAAGAGGAGGAGGATATGCAGCCACTAGAGTGGAAGGAAATAACACTACCTATATTCCTATAACTGCCAGAACAAACCCTATTGGCAAGGAAGGATGTCAACGAGATCCTGAGCATTGTGTTCATTACAAAACTAGTGGATAAGAACTTCAGAACAGGGTTATCAATGAGCAAAGTTCTGAACCCACAACCCCTTTCATCCATCATCCCCCACACTCACTCAATGGTCTGTGCAACCCCCATCATCCATATGTAGGATGACCCTGAGCCTCACACCCTTCCATCCACCATCATCACAGAGAACCCTACATCACCACCACAACCCCATTCACCACCCCCAGAAACCACCAGTCCACCCCAAACCAATGATTCAGAACCCATGCATCTCGATCCCCTATAACTACCTGAGCTAGAACTCCCAGAAATAAACCCAGAGTTACCTAAGAATAGACCAGAAATTCCTGGTCCAAATCCAGAAGTACCAGAGCAGAGACTGTAGCTGACTAGCCCAAACCCTAATGCCCAGGATGAATAGATCATACCTTTTGTGTAGTAGAAGGACACTCAAATGGTAGAGGAGCTGCAAGCTCAAAGTCCCCAACACATTTCCTCAACAGCAAAGGTTGAGGGTGCCATGGGAAGCACAACTCCAGAAGTGAAGCCATACAAAGAGAAGGAGCTACTAGAGTTTCAGAAGGAACCAGATTCAACCTCTGAGAAAAGCACAACATCCACACAGGAACAGATGGAGTTGGTTCTCCAAAACCCTCAACAATGCACAGAGTTGTTGCAACTATGCCTGGATAGAATAGAGTTTATGACACTGCTTACATCAACATTGAGGCTAACGATTGTGCCAATACCATCCAAAGGGGAGGAGGATCTAGAGACTCCATCAGAACATTCAATGGCCAATGGAATCTCATTACAGGTCCGGGCACCCAGGGATGAAACCCCTTCATTGGTTGACCTTGCATAGTGGATAGCAACACACTTAGTTGGAATGATCAGAGCATCAACTGATCAACTGGACCAAAGGCTCCAGCAAGCCGAGAGGTCTGTAAATTTCACAAGGGAGGATGCACTCCTTGTGCAATTGTGTAGAAAGAAAGAAGAACACATAAATATCTAGGTTGAGCACAGACTAGAAAGAGTTCAGGAAAGGCTTGCTAAAGCCTAGCTAGACATTTGGAAGGTCTCACCCTAACTACCCAAATCCAATGATGGAGGAGAGCCAGATCATCATATTGAACTGCTCCAAAGAGCATGGTCACAATTGGCCATTCGCACCAAGCATCTAGAAGTACAGTTGTGACAGAATTAGAAAGAAGAAGATCAACAACCTCGGAAGTTGTAGGATCATATGGAGAAGATAGTGTTGGAAGGAAACAATGCCCAAGCAACACTACACAAGTGCACAACTGAGTGCACACAGATTTTCAGAATAGTCAACGATTGGATGGGCATCATCGCTAGGCGCAACCAGAGTTTGGAGGATGTACGCACTAGAATCCAGGTACTGAATGAAGAAGTTGTAGCTACAATGGATCCGCTAGAGAAATAATAGAAGCTTGGTCAGATTCAGCAAGAAGACAATGAGATGAATGCTCTATTTGAGGTGCAATCCATAGCTAAGAAGGAGTTGCGCGACTTCTAGCCTGCCATTCAGATAATTAGTATGCAAATTCATCAAGTCGGTGCAACAACAAATTCTGAATGGAACTCTTTGGTCACATCCAAGCCCAAGGGATATATCATAGATGTGACCCAACAGTTCATCATCGAGGCCTCACTCCTTGCCAGGAAATGGTAGGATAAAGTTGGAATCTTTCAATAATTTAAGAAGTGGGCCTTGGAGTTGGCCCCAGTGTTGGGCCCTTCATTTCAATATTCAAAAGAAGAGAAATAGCAAGCACAAGAGAAAAGGAAAGAGGAAAAGGAAGACAAGGGAAGTAATAGTTTCTTCTAGAAGCTGCGAAAGAGTCGAGTACTTGAATCGAGGGAGAGTCAAGGTTTTTGGTCGAAGCGTGTTGGGCCCTTCGTTTTTGGATGAGAAGCTGCACAAGAAGGACTATAGTCCTAGTTTTGGTCTAGTACAAGTTGCATAGGCTATAGAAGAAACTGGACAATAGAGCAAGGAGAAGTAACATAAATCAGTTCCCAAAAGGACATCGCAACGCCAACAAGGAAACATAAAGTGCAATAGAACAAGAAATCATGTGAGATCAAAGCCAAAATACACGACTTAGCTTATATATATGGATGGATATGACTGTAAAGGGTTTTTTTCATAATTGTAAAGGGTGGTTCGATCATGACTATAAAAGGGTGGATGTCTTTTTGTTGTTTTGGGAAGTCGAGTTTGGGTTTTGTAAATGTAATTTGTACACCATTTTGGGAAATAGAGCTCTGCGACATGGGTCCAGAGCTAGGAGTCTGTAATAGAGAAGTAATTTGTATCTCTGAGGTTGTAACTAAGAAATATCTGAAGATAATATATAAAGAAGGATCCAAATTTTTTAAATATGTTGTGTCATTATGTGTTTATACTTCTGCATTGTATCATTACATTACTTCTTTATGCTTCATAAGTTCCACATGATGTTTTTGTGTTTGAATGCTTTCTGTGACCTAAGTAGCTTCAGTTCTTTCGTATATGAGTTCAAATCTGTTTTATAGTTAGTTTGTCTTGCGCAATACCAGGATGATTCTTGAAGGTTTCTTGAACCCTCCTAAGTATTTTCCTTTCCCTTCCCCATCCTTTTGTCTTAGCCGCACTTCGGGTGAGACTTATGCTCTTCGAAGGAGATGAAAATGTCAACACTCTAGACTATAGGGTACCTCTTGTTGGTAACCTGAGAAGGACCTTGGTCTGATCAATATTATGCCAACAAGATATACTAATAACACTCACACATTTACCAACCATGTACTACAACAGATCTTCCTCAGACTAACAAAACACTTCACTAGCACTTCACAACCAAAAACCCTCAACCATGTACATCAAAGGCCTCCCAGACATACCTTAAGCATGTGCCATATCATCCAAGATTCAAGCCTCAAGAAAATACATAAATGACATACCTTTACTCATGAGAACCTATAGAATTTTGACCTGGGAACTTGCTTAAGACTTCAGGAACTTGGTACTAACATACATCAAGATTTTCATGAGTTTTTTCAAATGTATGCTATTGTTTCATGTACAAACCACATACATATGCTACCTTTCTAAAGTCATCGAGTGTATGTATTCTACATTTATAAATCCATCCCGCCTATGCCTCAAAAAATAGGGTTTTTTATGTATTTTTGCAGCTCCAAAACTTTCGTCATCAACCCTCCTTCACTACCTCAAACTTGTGTAACTTGATGTATCAATGTGTACCTACAATAGAAATTTCAAAATAGATATTCAATGAGATTCAAATAGGTAGGATAGGTGCTAATGGAAAATCCTTTCTCTCTTATTTATACTTTCATGTATCTTTCTCAATAGGTTACCTTTTAACCAACTTAACCCAACTTCCTTCTTCTAGGGTTAACCCACTTCTAACCACTTGTCCACTTACAACCACTTTATCCACAAATAGTAATCTCTCCACTTCTAGTTGCAACTARCTTTATTATTTAATTAATTTCCTTTGAAGCCACTTTGACTTATGCATAAATAGTAAATTGTCTCTTTGGGAAGGGGTTTTGTGAAAATATCTGGAATATTTCTTTGGTGGCAATATATTCCAACTTGACATTCTATTCTACTACTTTTTCTCTTAAGAAGTCTTACCTGATTGGAATATCATTTGTTTTTTAATGCATAACATGATTCTTTGAAATATTTATCAAACTTGTAGTGTCATAAATTATTGATATTGGATGATCATATTCTACCATAAAATTTCTTATTGTATGCTTCATCCAAAAAACTTGTGTGAAACATGATGTTGCTACTATATACTTGGCATCTACTATGGATAGAGAAATTGAAGATTGTTTCTTTCTCAACCAAGACAGATTATTGTTTCCCAGAAAGAATTCTCTTCCATTTGTACTTTTCCTATTACCAACACTTCTTGCCTAATCTGCATTTGTATACGATGTTAGAGTAAAATGTCCATCTCTTGTGTACCACAAAATGAAGTTTAAGGTTCCCTTTAGATATTTGAATATTATTTTCACTTCTTGTACATGTGTAACACACATGACCCATATATATTATTTTAAGAGGTGGGACATCAAATTATTGTCTTACTAACTATCTCAAATCCTAATTTTGGTATCTCCATTGACTACTTCTCACCACGAGATTTATAATGGTCACCACCACACTAAAATATGATCTGTGGTCTGCAAGTTATTGCCTCCCAAAGTTACACGGGAATTATTTGTTGGGGTCTTAGGTGTTCGGTGCTGAATGCCCATTTTCTTCCTCCCAAAACTATGGAAATCTCACCACGTGGGCTTGGCCATTCAGTCATCAGTGTTTGGCAATTTACATTGAACTTCCATTTTTCAGTGTTTGACTATCGACAATCAACAATCGATGATCATCATTAAACATTTGGTGTTCGACGATCGGTGATCGATGTTGAACATCCCTTTACTACACCACACTCCAAATCTTATGAACTCAAGAAGTCCCAAGCTCCTAGAGTCCCTGTCACGTCACCAACCACATTGGCCAGGAGGGTATGAACCATAAGATGACACATGGCGAGGGTTGGGGGAGACATGTATCCTCATTAGGGGTGAAACGTGTCATGCTCTAATAGGCATAAGGGGTCTGTGAATCATCCATATCTAGGTGACATATGGCACCTTAGTTGTAGGTCAATGTCACCCTGGATCATGTCAGTATGCCACCTTATCCCCAGACATACGACCTTCTATATTCCTTCAAATATCATGGTCGTGGCATTTCCAAGTAGATCCATAGATCCAAGGCTCGTGTTACTTCACAACTTCGAGCTTCAGAGCTTACGAACTCCTTACATTGCAAATTCCATGAAGAGCCAAGTCTTTGAACTCTCATATATAGCACCATGTGTCCTCTATCTATTGATAACTGAGACTCACTTTTCCATTCCTGACTTCGGGAGTTTTCACACCTTGAAAAATCTTGGCCAATTCCCTATAGAGTACCAAGTCTTCGGACTGTAGGATATCTTTCCACGTAACGTATCATCCAACCAATCTAGTACAACAGAAAACATTTGACAGGGGCCAAGTGGAGGCTATGTGTCTCTCCACGACATGTTCCTGGTTGGTTGGGTAGTTAAGAAGGGTTCTCAATGGAGTTCTTAGATTGACGGTTGAGAGGGATACCAAAGGATCTGAGGATCGATGATCCACATTACTTCGAAAGTTTGACATTTTGGATTTCGACGTGTATCTTCCAGCTTCCTCTCTAGACCATGCCCGATCTATCACCATGTGTACCTATCATTCACTGTTGGGATTCACTCCAGCTTGAAGAGCTTCAGGGGAACTCACACATCCTTATACCTCCAAATGCATCCCTCTATTATCAATGATGAAGATTAACTCTGTGACTCCAGTGTTTGGGAGTTTTCTATGGTTGTGGAGTCATAAGTTTCAAAGTCCCAAATCCAAAAGAGATATATCCTTTCGAACTAGCGCAGGGTTCCCAGACCCTAGTAATATGGATCCTTTGGAAATTCTTGTGGGATAAGCACTAATCCTTTTAGCAACAAATGGGTTAAGGATATGGGCATGAGCCCTCAGTCATATGTGTGGATAGTCTGAAGGAAATGTCCTTCTCCCACAGAGTTGAACTTGACATTCCCGCTAAGGAAAACACAAAATATCGGCAGGACTTAGTCGTTTTAGTTAATCCTACGCCAACACTCCTGCGGATTCACTTCCCATAAATATCTAGCAGCTAAACTGAGGTAAATCGAAGACCAAGTAAATATAGCAGTTTATAGAAGAAATGAACATTTCTAATAATTGTTCAAACACTGCAAGACTTAACCATAAACACAAATATTCAATCATCGCATCCATTGTATTACATATACACTATTATAAATTGAAAGAATTTCTGACACCCTATTGTCATACCCCTGACATTTGATGTCACTCAATTGCTTCTTATGAGGGATCAACAGGCGTCGAAAAATATCCCGTGGTTTTTTTGACGTTGGACAGTCCTCGGTATTCTAACTCCCCTAACGTCTGACGACTGACGGCCTTTAAAAATTTAATTTCAAAGGACAACCGAAAAACTACTGACGATGTCCATCGGTCTACCGACGAATATTCCAACGCTATCCTGCCAATGGGACCAACGAGCATGTTGTAGTTTCGACGCTTTGCTGAGATCTTTTCCCGTCAGAAGTCTGACCTATAGTAGTCAAAAGCCCGACAGACCTGAATATTTTAAAAAAATAAAATTGTTGAAAAGATGCGAGGCATTATTTTTCTCAAGTTCATAAAAGGCACAGAAGGTTTCTTCAACACTGACCAGTCCATTCTAGTTGCAAAATTCTACAAGATCTTGGAGAAAATCATTAGTTGGCTCAAGCTTCAGCAAAGGCAGAGATGGATTGGTTTTTGCAATTGGAAATGGGGCAAAGAAACGTCATGAAATTTATCAAAATATGATTCTATGAAGTAATAGGGAAAAGAAATGGCATGGAATTTATCAACATTAGTCCCTCATGGCTGCATAAATGTATTTTCCATGTTCATACCAAACCAAAATGTATTCACTTATAGCACCTATGGGATTCACAAAATGGGTTTAGTAACTATAATCATCTAGTCATACCATTTGTTGAAAGTGGCCTCATTGAATGCAAAATTCTTTGTGTCCTTCCAACTCTTCCAAGCATCAAATTGCAATGAAAGAATTTGTTGATTGGGCATGGGATGAAGTTATCTTCCCTACAGGGGATTCCATTTCCACATCCCAATAGAAACCAATGGATAGCCAAAGATGAATTAGGTGGATTATGTTTGGGGATTAGCACATGCCTGGAAGACTTCATCTATTAATAACTTAAACTATTTCAATTTAGTTCCCTGCACACATAATTTAGTGACAAATTGGGCATCCAGGTTGAATTATTCCTTGGTGTACTATTTACACATGAGATGAGATGGATTTCACTCAACTAGCAAGAAAAATGGCCCTCGGGGTTAATAATCAATGAGATGATGGCACCACAACCTCCCCTATATGTGCCACACTTGTGATATAGGCTAGGTTCATCCTTATTGTGACCATGCTTCCTCATAAATTGAAATACATGGGAGACATATTCCCCCTCCATAGACAGCCTTGTTAAAATGTGTACATCCTGCACATGTATAGGGTATTCCCATTCAATCCATATGTAATGCCAAAGACCAACAAGTCATGCAACACCAAAAAATTATGTTTACAGAGAGGTTCAAACATAGGCTTCCAAACTATGGCAATGTCACTAGACTCAAATGAAATGTAATCAAGATAGGCTTCATGTCTAGGAACAGGTAATCATCAATGAAGTTTTTGTTGACTAGTCTCATTTTCTCAACCTTCCAATGAAAATCCTATAAAAATTCAACTCTCAAATCATAGAAATCTATTGGAACTGATTTTGTTTTTCACAGTGTAGCTTTCAGAGCCAAAACCCTTCTTGTCAATGCCTTACAAATCTAATAAAAATAAAACTATATTTTATCACTCTAAACTCTACAAACTCTCGTCAATGCCTTACCCTTCTTGTCAATTCCTTACTATAATGATCCCAAGCCATTATGCAAGGATCATCATTGTTTTGGTGTCTTTTAAAACTTTTTATGAGTGAGGTATTTTTTCAAACACTTTGCTGATCTACCTTTTAGATGTGTTTATATGTGTGTATGTAGCACATAACATAAAGAGATAACCATGGAACATACCTCAACCATATGCAATAAGTAGACAAGCCAAAACATCTCAATTCTTCTTTATTCATAAAATAGAGAAACCTGCTACAATGAAGATGCTGATCTGGAATACTCAACAGATGGCCAAGAAGATAGACAATAGATAAGAGATGCTACAAAATGCTCCTGCTAATACAAAAGATGTCTCCAAAGGCTAAATGAGAAATGAAGATCAATACAAGCAGATCTGAATGCCAAACTCTCCAACCGAAGAATGCCACGCTCCAATAGAAGGCTAAAACCCTCAATAACTTGGCCCTGCTGCCAAAAGTGTCCAATCACCCTAGTAAATATGCCAACTGATAGATCGGGTGATGGTAAGTGTTATCGCATAGTTTGTAGGAAAGGTTTAAGTAGCTAGAAGGCAAGGCTCGAACTGGCGTAACAGGAGCTTCCCCACCCACTGTCACTTCGATGGCGATCTCTTTCTATTTAGGGTGGCTAATCCCAAGGGAGACATCCCTAGTAATCTGAGGTTCTGAAGGAAAAGGATCAGGTTGCAAGGCTTCTAAGGTTAAGGTAATATTTCCCTTCACAGATTACTTCCAAAAGGATAGTCAAAGAGAAGATAATTCCACTGATAAAGGCACTTGTTTGCGAGACAAGGCAAATAAAGCTAAAACATGCTGGAGTGGTTAGTACTTCACAATTTAAAGACTATCTCTAGAGCAATAATGAAAGTAATTATTGACAAAGTCAATGATTGCTATTGAAGACAAAAGACTTATAATAATTCTTCAATAAATACAAACTGATAATGGCATTCAATGTATAAAGTCAAATCTGTGTATTATCACAATGCAATAAATATGCTCATATATAAATATTGTTGTTGTGTCAAACCTGCTAAAAGGTGACGTCGGCCCTATTTTAGCTAGACAAATAAGTGGAAGTTTTGTTAAATAAGCCAATGAAATTACTTAACACTTAAATGTTTATCAAAGGATGACAAAGCCACAACGTTTTACACTAAACAAGGGTTTAAAAAGAGGCTTGACATCATCAATATTGTTGCTGCTGCATCACTATGCTACAAGGTGACGTCAGCCCTAATTTTAGGTTAGTTTGAGAGGCAAAGAGGTGGACGTTTTGCAAATTAAGCCAATGAAAAGGATTTACACATCAATGCCAATCAATGGATGACCTAGCTACAAATTTTAGACCAGCCAAATTTTAAATGAGGCGAGACGTCATCAGGGTTAGGGTTAGAAAAATGCTAGGGTTAGTTAGGGTTTTAAATTAAGAGTGTTTGAAAGATTGTTTAAGGACAAAAACCTCCACGTTTTAGGATTAGACTAGTGCCTTGGGTTAATGGAGTCAAGAGAGAGAGAGGCTAAAGGCTTGGAAGGATTCAAACCTAAGGACGAGAGAGTTAGGTTTGATGGTGTTGCAATGGCAGGGCCACCAAATCAAAACCCTAAGGGGAGGAGGCTCATTCCGGTGTAGCTAAAGCTAGGCCTCATGCTCCCCCCTCTTTCCTTAAGACTCTTTGGCAAAAATGGCTAGATATAAAACATAAATCTATGGCTGAAAAGTGTTGCTTGGGGACAAGGCTTTTCAAACCCTAAGATTCAAACCTTAGGTGTAAAATAAATTAGGCCTAGGATGTCTTCTTTCTTCAATCTATGTTTCAAGCTAACTCAAGAATAAGAGGAACTAGTGTAGCAATGGCTAGGCTAGGTTCTTCTTAATCAAATGGCTAAATAAGTCTTTATCATGGGGACATGAAGCAATGACCTACTTGTGTGCTTGCTCCCTAGGG
>JZKD02S1973244.1:212293-228867 GCA_000966675.3 Picea glauca | reverse complement strand
TAACTACATGCATGTTAGTTCCAATGGACACCAGTTGAGATAACAGGTGAAAGGGACAGTTTGGCTATCAGTTGTGATTTGTTCACACATGCAGTGGATATGCTTATGAGCATGTACAAATGAGGAAATTGTATTCATTCAATTCATTGTGAGAATTTGGATTGCAGAGTTTGTGCAGAGGAGGCAGGCTGTCTGGACACAAGAATTGGCGCATGTATTTGCTAATTTGTGTATGACAGTGTGAGACGATTGTATTGTACTAAGAGCTCTTGGATTAGAGTTTTGTATGAGATTGTTTCATGATTCATGATATACATAATCTATGATAGTGGGGTTTTTAGCTTTACGCTTTCCCGGTAAAACTTATTGTGTTATGTGTTATTGATATTTCACTTTGTGCTTATGGTTGTGATCCTAGTTTAAATTGCTTCCGCAAAAGTAATAGTAGAAGCGATTATGTATTTAACAATAGCGGAACTTGTTAGATTAGGAGAATCGCAGAAATACATTAATTTGTATCGAAATTTATACAATTAATGTAGTCATAAGGGGATTAATGTAGTCATAGGGGATTAATACAATCATAAGGGGATTAATGGAATCATAAAGGGTCTAATTTTGATTTTAAGTTTGTTACAAGCTCCAGGATCTCAGAATTCATGGCAGTTTTGGTTTTTCAACTGCACTTGGTGGTGGATCTTATTTACTTGAGTTCTTTCTCCTAACTCAGGAACCTTAGAAATTTTATGTTTAATTTTTTTCCTCTCACTTTGGAAACCCTAAAAGGTCAATTATCTTATATCTTCCTATCATGTTCTCCTAAAAGAGCCAACAATGCAACTCACATGTTACCAAGAATTTTCCAAATGCAAGGGCCCTGCAAGGAAGCCACAACGATCACCCAAAATCCACGATGAGTGGAGAAGATTTCTCTTTCAAAGTGCCTCCCAAGATGAGCTTCACTACCGCTTACCTCTCATGTGCTACCGAGCAATGTGTGATAACAAGTCGAAAAACGACCAACCCTGCAAATGGCCCTAAGCCAATATTCAAGTGGACCCAGTAGGTAGCTCCATTTTATTACTCACATCACCCCTCACATGAAATGCCAAATCCAATAAAACAAAACTGAAGAGTCGGGGACACAGCTCATGTGGGAAAAAACTTGGGGTTCTGCAAAAGGTAACACCAGGCGAGTTAGCAAGAGGGGAGCCCACACAAGAAATCATAACGAAAACAGGTTAGAGAACGTAGAGGAAAAAATCAAGTTTGCAAGAGGGGCACCCAACCAAGAAAACTGAAGAGTCAGTGACACAGGTGTGGTGGGAAAAAAACTTGGGGTTTCCCGAATGTAATAAGAAGTCCAAATTTATTCATTCATTTTCCAAATTAAAACTCTCAGAATGAAATTACTCACTATTCTTTGTTCCTTGTCAATATTGGCTCAAGGTCGTGGTCTCTATATCCTTATGCACATAGTCGCTCGAGGTCTATGTCTCCTTTCACTCCAGTGGAAGAGTTCACTTTCTCCTTATGCCACAGTGGCCGAGGTCACTTTCTCCTTGCAACGCAGTGGTGAGGTGACAATCGTTGACGATATTTCAGGGGTTGGAATGGCTTCAATACTGAGATACGAAGGTCCCGAAACACTGGATGGCTCCCAAAGCAAAGACCTTTGAAATGGGCATGGGAAAGTAGGAAAGAGAGACAAACCTACATTTTATGGACTTGTCAATTTCTAAACTCCTTCAAGTCAAACATTCAACTCCTGTGTCCAAGTGGAAGCCTACTTATGTATTAGGTTTTCAAAATAAATAAAAATAATGAATGGTTGTGAGAAGATAAAGTATCCAAAAATTTATTTCATTAGAGGTTGGATTAGCACTTAGTAATATTGGTCTAATAGCGAAATATTTATACACCCAAGTTTGCATTCTTCAAATTATTTCCTAGGCACAAGTTTTAGGCATGGACTTAATAAATATAAGGGATCTATAATTTTATGTCCTATTATTCATCAATTTTTACTTTCTTTCTATATGGTTGAAGAATTGAATAGGCCTTTGCATGACATAGATATTATAACTTTTCTTCAAATTCTTCCCCTAACACAAGATTTAGCACCAACTTGATAAAGATAAAGGTTCTTTAATTTTATATCCTATTATTTCTAAATTTCAAGGTTAGGTATGACTTGATATAGTCCTAAGGTTTAAGATATGACTTGTAAATTAGTGGAATTAATTTGGTATTTTTTGTCCTTAAGTTGATTTTATATGAAATAATACCAACCCAACCTATCCCTTTAAAAAAAGTGATGGGTGATGAGCCTGGTAATTTCCCTATTTTTCTCATCAATTTTTCTTCTTTTAATTCCTAAATTTGAGCCTTTCACCTTATGCCTTTTTAATTAAATTCATGCATCATATGACCCTTGGGATGCTACACATTTATGCTGTTAATTTCATGTCTAAATGAATTATTTTTCTAGATAAGAGGGTAGAATACATGAATTTGTGTGTTGGAACGATGATTAAAAATGATGTTCAATGTTACCTATTGGTTCCAGTCATTGATATGGATGAATGGTTTTTACAGTTAGGAGAGTTACAATCAACTTTGTCATCTTATAACATGATATGAGTTTCTCATCAACATTTTGATATGTTTTGTTTACAAGCTCAACTGATGGACATGGGGAACTTGTTGTCAAGTTCCATAAAAATGTCGATGAAACCTTCTCTTCTACATGTTTATGAGTTGACATAATGCTTTGGAGGAAAATTCTCTTTGTATGCACACGTTTCAAATGAAGGTTAAATATTTTCATATGTAACTCTCCTAGAATTATAGTAGTGCACATCTCTAGGGATAATCCCAACAAATTTGGGATAGTTGAAGAACTATGTATCTTATAGAATTGTTTCCTAAATTTGATGAATGAATTACTCCTTTTCTCTACATGATTATAAACAAAATCATTTAAGGAGATAAAGGGAAAGATTAGTTAGATGTTAGTTATCCTTCCTAGAATAGGGTAACTACCCAAAAACCTTTTGATAGATGGTTTAAATCAACATTTTTAAGAACTACCTTGGCTCCTCAAAGTTAATATCCAAATCCATTGTTGAAATTGCAAGATTAGAACTTAATATCCAATTATCTTTCTTCAGATATTCGACATACAAGTTTGTTGGATATCCACTGTAGAGTCTGACAAACACACATTGAATATCTTGTTTCTCTATTAGATATTTGACATGTAGTTACATCGGACTTCTGACGCATATGCATTGGAAATAATGGTTGATTTCAACAAGGTTTTGGTTCTTAGGGATATCGGTAGACCGACGACAGGGTGTTATATATCCAATGGAAATATGTTCATCGAATTATCTGACCAATATACATGGAAGAAATTGGCAACCACATTTCTTCAAGGCATCGACGAAATGTCTTTAACCAACTGATGTAACTCCATCGGATTTCAATTCACAATAAGTAGTGTTTGTTCATTCTCTTATTGTTTACTTTTTTTACTCTTCTTCCAACTTCCTTCTATTTTTCTCTAGCTCTCTACTAACTCAAGTTCATTTTCTACTTCTTCTCTTTTCCTTTGATATTTCTCTACTTGTTACTTTTTCATTTCATCCTCTTATGCTTCTAAGCTAGCCCTTGAATATTCATCTTCTTTCTCCTTATGCTCCTCGTCAAGTTTCATGGAACAAACTTAGTTGAATGTAATCACATAATTTGATTTCATGGAAAAACACAAAAACCCTAGGTAATTTTGATCCTTGACATGGTCAACATGGATCATTCCTCCATCCCAGCCTGAGTGTCCTAAACCACCGAGGTCGGCCCTATTGTGCCAATAGACACACCTGTTGTTGTGTCAATTCTTTTATAAATAGGAGGAGATCCCCATTGTGGATCTCACTCAGTCACTTGTCATCTCATAATTTCAGCAAAACTTGTACTGTTGAAGTGCACATCTCTCTTGGGTGCAAGTGCATACACAAGAAATCAACGAAAAAAGAGGGATTTTTGTATCCTATGGAGTACTACACCAAACCTTTTTCCTTACCATATTGTTATCAGTCTAATTTTTTCTCCATTTCGATTAAAGAACCTCCAACAAAGGTTAGAGTGCACTCTTCATAATCACAAAGACTCTTTCCTACATCAACTAGTCTTGTTACATTCTAAGGCACATGATCAATTCGAGAGGCCATGTGTAGTGGCTTGAGATATGTACTTCTTTTAGAAATTTTTGAACAAGAAACATAATAATTAATAAGTAAAGAATGCGTACCTCCTTTACATGATTTGTATTGTCCTTGGTTGACGTAGTGTACTCGAATGAATAGAAAGTGTCTCCAAATTAAGCTTTCCCTTGCCACTTGAACCCACTTTCCCTTCTCTTCTGACCTTATATATACAATATTTCAACATTCCAATACATTCATCAATCTTCTAGTTGATCATCTTCGTCAAAATGAACATCCATATCATCTGGTTCATATAAGGTGTTGTAAGGATTGACCGTATCAACATTGTCATCAATGTACTCATTTCCAAGCAATACATCTTCATCATGGATATCATCATCAAGATATGCATTGCCTCCTACTAGTACATTTGGTTCATCTCCTTCAGGCTCTTCATCTAAGACATCTGCTACATTGGCTACATGTTCCTCTGCATCATCTTCTTCTTCAAGATCATTTTCTTCCTCTACAATATTATACTTTACTGGCCTTCCTCTTGGATCATACCTAACAACAAATGACCAACCTTCTTTGCCTAGAACCTCTGAGTAGAAGACTTGTTCGCATTGGCTTGGAAGAACATAATGATATGTTCCTAGCTCAAATGACCTTGTATTAACCATGGTAAATCCATTATCATGTAGAATAACAGTTCTATCAAGATCATGTTCATTCATTCATAGCCTGTACCATTTGACGTCAAACAAAACTATTTTGAAGGATTTAAAATCACACTCAAGTATGTCCTCCAAATACCCATAGTATTGATTTTCAGAGACTTAGGGATGTCTGTCACTTCTAGAGGAAACGTTAGTGACCTCGAAGACTGTAGTTATCCCACAATCATAATTTTTCCTCTTTTTGTCCAACTTTTTGATGCAAAATTTACGACCATTACACCACATAGCCTTGTGATGTTTCAACTACAATATGCCAGACACATAAAACATATTTCACATAACTTGTAATGTATGGATGGGAAAAACACATCGACACTAACATTAATAATTTATGAAATAAAATAATGAAATTATATTGAATGAATAGCATGCTTGCTTGTTTATCTTTCAAACCATGTGCTAAATCAATTTCCTGCTGCATAAGATTGGTATCTCCATTACGATGAGCTTCTATAACCAATGTAGACACCCCTTCCCATGATAACCTACCTTCACGTTGTATGCATCTATCAATCCATACCGTCATCCAATCAAGATTGCTTGCAATGTATATATGTAGTGCATCCCACTCTCGACCAACTATAGCAAAAAATCATAATTCACCAATATATGTTAGTTAGCAAGCTATAAAATATTAAAAATTGATGAAAGAATAAAAATTAAATAAGTACGATACACATAAAAAGGAAAAGTCAGATGTATTATAAACCTAATTACCTTTCACTTTCGTCATTCTACCTTTCCCCAACAGGTGCTCCCCTTCAAATTTTTTAATGGATTTCACATCCCAAATGCGATCCACATGCATATTTGCGGCTAATTTAGGAATATATTGACTAATATACACCATCGATTGATATAGCATATATACCTCCACCATAGAACCCCCGAGACGTTCTCTTTGTCTAACCAAAGACTTTAATGATTTCAAGTGCCTCTCCACCATCCACATTGACCTTATGTGTACTGGTCCACACAATTCAATCTCCTCAACTTGGTGTATGAGGTAATGTTCTTGTGCATTGAAAAAAGCCGGAGGTAGATACTTTTGCATTTCACAAATTAGCCAAGGAATTTCTCTCTTCCAATACTTTATATCTTCTTGATGGATTTATTTCAATGACAACCATCTATAGTTGATGTTGCAAGCAAGTACCATGTTTCAAAAAAACATATAAATTAATATATTACATTATAAGTAAAACATATGTCATTAAGATCTTGAATAACAAATTGGAAAAAACAATTTTCATATAATTTACTACTTACCTCATGTATTTGCCAAGATCATATATAACTTGTTTGACATTGTTGTCGAAGTGGTTCGGAAGAGATAGAGGTAGAACATATTGTAACAATCAAAATTGATTGTTATTTGATTCCAAAGTATAATAACACAAAACTAAAAAGATGTATACCAATATAAATATATATATAGAAAAATAATTACCTTAATAAAGGTATGCCAATTGATGCTAATGCCCTCAACCCGCAGGCCGGAAGGTCCACGTCAGCACAAGATCTTTCCTTTTCAACACGGCCCAAAGAACTCTTAATGGCTCTTTTATTTCCCTATCAGGAAATATACACCCACAACAACTCTCACGAGATCCCCTCTTTACACTTGGGAGATCGGACTTCACTACTTCGCAAATCCAGTGGTCGAGCGCTGGTCTCTCAAATCCCCAAAACCTAACAACAGTCAATGTTGACCTTTTCCCTTACCTTTTCGAGATTTTCCCTATCGCGATTTCGACACTTGCGATGTCAAACAACTTGTTTCACCGACTTCTGAATCCCAATATGCCGAAACTTCGACACACTCGCGCAATTGAATTTTCAATGGTCCTTTCACCCCGTAATCACTTCGGACTTCATGATATCGTGAATCCTACATGAAAATTTCTCAGGACTTAACCTTCCATGAAAACCTGAAATAGCGTGCCACCTTTCAACTCACCGACTCCTCTGTGGCCCACATTATCCTTTGGCTATCGGGATATCACGTTTCGGAATATCGCAATTTCCGTTGCAATGTTTATGGGACTTGCACCTACGAAACCCCGATATGGAATTCCACGTGTAAATCCGACGGCTCTTGTGGCTCGCATCTACGGTTCTGCCCCTCCTGAGCTTTTAACCTTTTGGGAATACTCACTGTATCCCCCCTACTCCTCTGTGAGATCTGACGGCTTACGAAAATTTGTGAATCCTCCTCAGAGAATACTGACTGTCCGTTCCTCCTTGGTGATTTCTGCAAATGACCAAGTGTTCCTCCACAAACTGTCCACCTACAGTGCAAACTTATGACGCCTTCTAAACACTCCACGGTACAAGCTTCTCTGCATTGTTCTTCAGCATTTTTTGAAGGCCTTATCCTTCCTGAGCTTTTCCCATGACTCTTTATCCTTTAGAAGAACACTCTTACATGCACTCCTTGCTACAGATTTGCAAAAACTTTCAAGGGTTTGAATTCCCTTGATCCTGTGCACTCCTGTAGCAACAGTCTCTCAATACTTCACTCAGGTCCACAACCATGAGACTTCACTCGGCCTGCGCACTCCTTTCACGGCTCCTATGCTTGTCTGCACTTCTGAATGAACAAGAACAAAAGCTACCCTATTTGAACCCTCTGTCAACGCACTCCTTGCAGGAACTCTTGCTTAGATAGAGAAACAATTGAAACTCATTCCTTCCTCCTTTCAAACTTCAAACTCAAAACATGAAATCATATACACAGCATATAAAGCAAATGTATAACAGGAAGCAAACATTCATGAGCATATCATTCAACATCAATACACAGAGAATAAACACAAAACCATGAATTTGAATCAACCTCTTTCTATTAATCCAAATATATGTACATGGGTGTTCTTACACAGCTCTCTGCATGCTCTTCCTCTTATCCAACAATGCTCCTACTTCCTATCTATGTTACAATACACAATGAGGGTGTCTATATCCCATTTCCCTCTTGCACTCTAAAACTGTCTAATCTACACATTCAATCTTACCTACTTGCATTAACTACCATAAATGCCTTCTATCTACTAAGGACAAGAGTGAATCGCTCAAGGTCCATTTACATTTTACAAGTGTGCTCCTTCTTAATGACTTCATTTAAGATTGCGCATCAACTGTAAGGAAATTTCAAAATTTGTGCTGGAACTTGTCCAACTGTCCTATTGTTTCTGCGTTGGCTCGCTTAACGTTGGTGATGCTCCTGCATCACCAATCATGTGCTTTTACCCCACAAAATTCACCTTTCTTTGTTAAGATATTATTTATGTTTGAAGAAAAACCCGTGGGAAATTTTATTCTTCGAATGACCTCTTTTACATCATTGCTTTGTTTCTCTGTTAATAACCAGGGAAGGCTATTTTGATCTCCGTCACTATTTGATTGGATCCCACTTTGCATTGCATGATTGGCTTCCTGAATGTCACTACAAATCTTGATGACTTTTTCTTTATCCCTCCTACCACCTATGATTCTCCATAATGTTTCTATCACATTCTTCCTGATATGCATTGTATCAAACAAATGAGCTATTTTTAGGTCCTGATAGTAGGGAAACCTCATGAATTGAGAGGGATAACTTTTCATTCCTTGTGGGAGCCCATTGTTAATACCTTCACGACATTGATGAAGAATAAAATAAATTCAATAAAATAAAAATTCATAACATTACATATACAATATTACATAAACAAATTGCAATATACCATCTCGACGACTCTTTTTATATTCCAACTTCCATAGGTGAGGTGTCATTCTTCGTGGTTTTAATCCAGTCTCTTCTTTCCCATTGAAAAGATGTTTTTCAATAGTATGATACCTATGGTTATTAGAGAGGAAGTGCCTATAATCATCAAACACCTCCTTTCCTAAAGTTTTTGAATGCTGAGATTTGATCTTAGGACCACAAACTGGACATGCAAATCTACCCTTTGTTTGAAGACCTGCAAAAGTTGGATTAATAATTATACAAAGGGGATTATTTTAAAAAACATGCAACATGGTATCTTCAGATAATTATATACTATAATTAAAGTGCAATGGATCGTTACATACCAAAAAAATGTGTTAGTCCTGGGGCATCATGAATTGTCCATACAAGTATTCCACAGAATTGAAATTCCTTTTGCCTTATTGGTTTACAAATGTCATACATAGTGATGTCGGCCCATAACTTTAGTAACTTGTCGATGAGAGGCTCGATATATACATCCATATATTTAACCTGGTACTTACCTAATTGTTTGAAATTACACATAATTACTAACGTGATGTGCATATATAAGTAAATAAATAGATACAAGATATTATGCAACAAGAAATACAAATGAAATCTTACATTCGGAAAATTAATGATAACATTACATACCTAGAACAATCATTGTCAACATTATGTGCTCCCTCTTTATTGACATCCAAGGAGGAATGTTATTGTTGATAACAAAAATTGGCCACACTGAGTAAATAGACCTGATCTCCCCAAATGGATTAACACCGTCAATGGCCAATGAAAGCCTAACATTACGAGGTTCATCTTTAAAAACTAGCCATTTTTCCTCAATTTCCTTAAATGCATAACCATTTGCAGGCATTCAAAGAACACCATCTCCACTTCTATTACATGCATGGTAATCCATAAACGGTGCTATGCTTTCTCACCAGAATAGTCGATGCAAACGTGTAATTATGGGAATATGAAAAAGAACCTTACGAGGCACCTTTTTTGTTAGTTGATCGGCTCGATATCTATTGGTCTGACATTGCGGGCATTCTGTTTTCAGCACATGTTGTCCATAGTATATAATATGATCATTTGGACATGCATCTATAGCTTGATACTCCATTCCAATTTCTTTCATAATGGCATTTAAATCTCAGTATGTGCGAGGTAAAATATTTAACGATGGTAACAAAAATTCACCTAACAATCTATGACATAAAAAATATGTAATTAGTGTAAAGAATGTTATAATTTGTAAATATTTAATTCTTATTTCAAACATTATTTAAAACTAAAAGAAAGCAAACGAAATCAACCTTTATGTATACGTGATGATGAACCATATTACATACCTTAGGATCTATGTCATACAACTGTTTGACAAACCATTCAAAACCTTTAACTTCACCAACAATAATGTAGCAGAAAGAAGATTTTCTTTTGAACCTTCATAAAGTGGTTTTTCTGCATTCTCTAGCAGAGGTACGTCAAGATCACCAATGTCCTCATCGTCATCCTCATTTGGTCGAGTGAACAAGTCTTGGATCAATTCATGTGTCCCATCATCTTCAACTATATTGTTATTATTGTCATATTCTTCCATAGGATCATTAACTTGATCTTCAATATTTGACACTCCAAATTCCTCAGCACCTTGTAGTACAACATCATTTCTGCTAGTCATTTTTGCTAGTACTTGGCACGTTCGGATGCTTAGGGGGAAACCTGACTTTATAATTACAAACAGTCATGCAAAATTAGTGTACTACATAAGAAATATTTAAACAATATAAAATTTTATAAATACAATCAATATAAAGATATAATAATGACTATATAGTTTACCAAGGGACGATATTCGTTCGGTCCACCTTCAATGTGCCCATGGGTTCTGCAATGTCTTACAACTGTTTGTATTAGAATTCTTCTGACTTTTGTTCTCCCACATTTAGCGCAAGGGAAAAAACATCTCTCGTCACCTTGTCCATAATATCTCCACATTTTTCACGACAACCAAAATATTGAGACGATTATGTTATAAAGTTCAGTGATGATGTGCTAGATCTATTCGATTCTTGAAATGTAATAGAACAAACCATACAATATATTTTACCACATAAGCTTCAAAGCTTCACCATAACCAAGTAACATAATCAAATGAAATAATAGAACTAGGGCAAGAGATCAAGTCACATATAAGCATGGAAAAATTAGCATGTTCATAGACAACATAAAATCTACATAAACATATAAGGTTATAAAATATTAAAGGAGACAAAAGAAAACAAAATATTTAACTAACCTTCAATGTCTAAAATCCTCTTGCACGCCTTGAACAATGATCACAAAACTAAGCTCTATAGATCAAAGATTAGTTCGATCTCTTAATCATCAAGAAAACTTTCAGATAAAAATGAAGATTAACAGAGCTATAACAAATAAAAGATGTCACAACTATAACAAATTAGTTGAAATTCGGTTCGAATTAACTAATTTATAGATTCGTCATCGTCGTAATTCCAACAACTATAACCCTAGATTAAGGTTGACCATTTCGAATTCAATGACCATTATGTTGACCTACAAACAACTATATTAAAGTGTCGAAACTGGGCATTGTACTTACGACAACCTTAGAAGACGTTGGAAATCCGACGTTATTGAGACTAATTTTTAAAAAAATAGTAAAATTTCTTCTCTCTTTTTTTCGACAAAAAAAATTGATTTTATCACAATCGTCGTAATAGTTCGTCGATTTTTTAGCCTATATGTAATAGTGAGAGTATGAAAATACTTATCAAAATTGGAGAAGGTGGAGCAACTATTGAAAGGGGCACCTGTTTCCTCCCAACCGTAGGCACAACCACTCCTGGAGGATTTACCACTGTCCACCCCCAAGCTAGACCATGATGCTATGAGAGAGATTGTTTCTCCTTGCTCCACGAGAGTCAGGGAAAGAGGTTACTCTCCTCCTCCCAAAGGATCTTGGAAACTAGATTCCTCTACACCAAGCAAGGAGGTCTGCATGAGCACTTCCTTAGTCACTCGTCAACCTCGTTTATCATCTTGCAGAAAGAATCCTGCCTATGGATTCTTACAACCAAAAATGATCTTGCTTCTCATCTTTTCTCTCAACTCCAGAGTCACAAAAACATGCTCTCTTCTCTTCTCAATATTTTTTTCTCTACTCTGCTTCTTGCAGGTCTGTCTTTGTCCCCTTTGAATTACCTCCTTTCTCACCTTCCTAAGGAAGGTTGCATTTGTCTGAATCCCCAATTCATGGTCAGGCCTAGAAGCCTTACAGATGAGTACTCTTCCCCATCTCCTCATTAACTCTTAACGATGGAATTCCAACTACCATCATGACTAGTAATCATTTCTAGGTTAGAGGACAATTGAGAAGTTACACCCAGTAGGTACTTTTTTGGTGAGGGTGATCTCAACCATTCTTGGTTTCCCTCACCATCTCTCTCATAGTATCCATGGTCTATATTGGAAAACTCCCCCCCTTTTAGTAGTTTTGCAACACATATTCAATTTCTATTAATAACATAAAATTCATACATTAACCATTTTATACAAATGTTCATCAAATCAAACTTTCACACATATTTAGTCCGTCATAGTATCTTGGCGAGTTATAGTTATATTTACAAATTGGAGGAAACATGGGTATTACAACATGAGTTTCTTTTGGTGCAGCTTGAAACCATGCAACCAATCCTATTCCTTTCATAATATCTGGTCGTGATGCCATCACATATAGTAGCCTTCAAATCATTGACATGTACAATGTTTGATTTGATTCCGAAGATTCATTATATGTTCTCAATTTACAACCTGTGACCATGGGTGTGCTAACTGGTGCACAATATTCCATTGTAAATTTATTCAACATCTCCTTGATATACTTGGTTTGTGAAATGAATATGCCTTTATCAGATTGAGAAATTTTTAATCCAATAAAGAATGACAAATCACCAAGCATAGACATCTCGAATTCCTTTTGAATTTCTATTGCAAACTCTTACTACATTTTGTTCATGTTGCTTCCAAAAGCAATGTTATCTACATAAAATGAAACAATCAATTGATTTTCTCCTACTGTCTTGATGTATATATTACTATAAAAAATTCCTCTTTTGAAGCCTTGTTGTTGTAGATATTTGTCAAGNTGTTGAATAAAAAACCACCACCCAGTTCGACTACAACAGTTTTCTAGCTGAAAACATGCATGAGCAGCTTTTCAAATTTCCCACAGAGGGAATGTTTCGGTATTCTTCAATATTGGCTTACATGTTCATGTTCTTTCAAGCATATAAGTTCGCATTCACCATGAAGAAAATGGATTAGGATGACAAACCACAACCCGTCACCTCTTGGACTTTGCTACTCAGAAAAAACTCCACAGAGTTTAATTTCAAGCAATTTATTGAGTTGTTTTATCACCCAGTGGTAAGCATGCTCAGTGGTAGACCAGAGCCGAGGATAATTAATGAGGAGATACAAAGAATTTTACACCTCTCAGATCTCGCCAACACTGGAGACTAGTATCTATATCAGAATCACACATAGATCAGGATATATGGATGTGAGTTAGCTCCCTATAAGCTACCCAAATACTTTCCTATTAGAATATTCACTTTGGAGTACATTCGGAAAATGATCAATTCAGATGACATACACTTTGTATCCTTGAATAAGAAATGACAGTTGAGAATTAAAGGGCAGATAGGATCCTTCATATGCAATAGTCAAGCTATCGGGGAAGAGGTAGACAAGCTATTAAAGGAAATGAAGTTTGGCACAAGTTTCCTTTGGCACTATGATCCGCATGAGATCATTGCAGAGATGAGATTGAAGAATAAAAGTTCCCCATATGTTCATGTACCCAAGCCAGAGATCAAGAAATTTGTGAACCAAAAAGAGTGGGAGGTGAACACTCTGGAAGACATTGAACAACAATCTCCTACGACCTTTATTTCACAAACTACTACACTGCATATGCCCAAGGAGAAAATACCTAGAAAGGATACCTCGCCTTCAGTCACTGAAGTGTCAGTAGAGTATTTCTAGGTGTACAAGAAAAAGCCTAAAACCGCTCATACTACTGATAGGTCTGGAGAGGAAGAGACCCAGTCTACCACAGTAGTTGAGGGAGAGCATTCATCACCTTTATCAATCACTCACTAGATGATGTTTACTTCTTCCTCAAAGAAGCAAACTAATACCACTGTGATCACCTAAGCTCCACCAGGATCTGCAAAACTGAGTATTTTTTAAAAGTATGATTTGATTAAGAAGAAAAATGAGATGTTGACCAACAACACCTATGCTAAGTTTTGGAAGAAAATGTCCACAACACAACACAGATTGTTATTATCTTTTGATATAGAGAAAGGGAGAATGAACATGGCATTTTTGTAGGCACAAGTGCCCCATCCAAAGGAAATCATTGATTACAAAAGAGAAACATTTGAGTTTAACACCAGATATGTACATCCAGCTGATTAGATGGATTTACATAGGCAGACTGGAGAAATGGTTTTCTCAAGATTCGCCAATGCTTCCACTACTACTGCAAAATTACAGGTTTCTTTGAACAATGTTCAGACTTAGTTAAAACTAGAGAAAATATCATCTTTTGCAAAGGATAACAAGATTAAGTCTATAGAAGAATTGGTTCTCAAAATTGGGTATGACCCCTTAAATGTGAAATTAGCTAAGCAGATGCTTAAGAAAAAGAATGTTGGCATAGAATCTCTGAGGAAGCAACTAAAAATGCCACCTACAAAAGACTCACAGGCCAAAGAGATGGTTGAGACAGAAGGTGAAAAGGAAGAGATGTTAAAGTTGATCATGGAACAAAATGCATAGATAAAAGAGATGGAAGTAGAGATGGAGAGGTTAGTAAAGGAGAAGGAATAGGAAACACCCATGGAAGTAATCCCACTGAGTCCAGTTCCCCTCACAGAAGTTAGCATAGCAAAAGCATCAAGAACCACAACAGCAAGACTTCCATCAGCCACTCCACTGACAACAATGGAAAAATCTATAGATCTAGAAAAATCAATGGAGGAGATGACCCAACAAGGAACGAAAATCAATACACTGAACAAAGACATAGAGAATCTCCAAGAGATTAAGTCTTCCTACCAAAAAAGCTACAACATTGAGAGGAAAACATCAGAAAATCTCAAGCAGGAAATACAACAACTCCAAAAGCAAATAGTGGTGGGAAAAACACTAGCAGAATCCAAGGAGAACATTTGGATGGATATCTCCAAATCCATAAATGAAATCTGGCCCATGGTTCAAATTATGTTGGAACAACATGAATTGGTGTTGAGGAGAAGGTAGGCCATCGACAAGATAAAGGGAGAGCTGGGGGAAATGCCCACAGAAGCAAATGAAATAATCATATTTCAGAATTTGAAGACTAGGGAAGAGCTGGAAGACCTGAAGATTGAAGATAGGACAAAAACTATCCTCGAGGTTAAAAGGTCTTCTTGGTTTATTGGTGCTAAATGACAAGATGATGACCCTTTCTAAATATAAACAGAATATTTCCACAGTGGCCAAGGACAGTTCCAAGTTTTCAGGAATACAGGGTAGCATAACAGGCAAGGCATTTCTAGAGACTATGCACCTCAACATCCAACACAAAATTAAATATATTTTCATCACCAAGACAAATTTTTCCAAATATACTGAAATGGATGAAATCTACCGAAGATTGCTCAAAATCACCATTCTCAGTCAATAAAGATGGGAGGATATATGCAAATTGATCGAATGAGGGATGAGGTGTCTCATCTGAGTCATCTTCCAGAGCAGTCAAAGTCACATGGATGACTCACCAATGGACTTCCCCAAAATCAACATGAAGAATTCAATAGATCATCATCAATTCCTACATTTTTGTATCTTGTTATATGGTTAGTTATATTTAGAATATACCACGTCCTTATCATTAATGACAGGGTCATTTGTAATTTTGATTATAAATACTTTGAACTTGGAAGTATCGAGGGTTAATCTTTACGCCCTAGCAAGATGTAAGCACTGTAATTTTTATCAAGAGATCTACCAGTAATAAAAGGGACGTTTCACAGGATTCCTACATGTTAACTATTGGTGATGTTTACTCTTCTTCGTTGAATGTTTATCTCTCTTCGTAATCATTTTGTTTTCTAAATCTGATCATTTAAAAGGAGTTAAATTTGCATAATTTATCATTGTATACTTTGTGTCTCGCTTTTAAAGATCTAAATGTTTATCTTTTGATGTTATAATAAACAAATTCTTAATTGCTTCTTTATTCTAGTTGATTTTCTCACCTTTTTTATGTTGTCCGTCATTTTAATTATAAATAAACCAATAGTTGCATTATCCTGCCCTATGAAAAGACTCTTTAAAATATGTTGTTTTATCTATACCTTTATAAAATAGACCCCATAGCCCAATGGATGCGTAAACCCTATTTCAACCATTTTATAAAACAAACAACACAATATCATTTATTTAACTAGCCTAATATCTAAAACTTGAAACATAGTTAAATCATACAGAGAGATCCCTCTCTGAAATTGGCAAGGCTAGATCCTAGTTTCGAAGTGGTTGGATAAAGTTATCTCTGAAAAATTTCTTCTATCTCCCGACAACCTCTGGGAATCTACAGAGTGTTAACATATATCACAATACCTAGTCAATGTGGAGGAGAAATATATTAAATGAAGGTTAAAATATTATGTGCACATGAATTATTATTAGTATTCATGAAAAGGAAATTAATTTAGTGTGAGAATCCACCTCACATTTGGTTTCCTATTTTTTAGGGGAGGTTGAGGATCTCATGGATGGGTGAAATATTTCCTCCTT